>LZPO01117290.1:0-35270 GCA_001675575.1 Neotoma lepida
TCTCTCTCTCTCTCTCTCTCTCTCTCTCTCTCTCTCTCTCTCTCTCTTCTCCTCCTCCTCCTCTTCCTCTACACACACACAATGTAAATTTATTGTGGACTGTCATTTGTTTAGGACAGAGTTCTTGCACTAAGCCAAGCAGACCAAGCCAACATGAAGTTATTCATTTTAAGGTCCAACTCTACAAGCCAAAGCTAAGTTACTTATGTATCTGACCCTCCAAAAAAAAAAATACACAGGAGAGAGGATAGGCAACAGTGGCCTCAGAATGTACACTTTGTTCTACAATTTTCTTTTCTTCTTTTGTGTGTGCCTTTTCATGATAGTACAATTGTGTCCGTTTTGAACACTCAGTATACCCCACTCTGCCCATTTTCTCAACCCATTTCCCTGTGCTGTTGCACTTCAACATTGTCTATTGGAATTTTGCCAGGCTGTGCTTGCCTATCTCCTTGGTTACTTGCAACCTATTTCTCCACAACTATCTAGAGTCATCCTGTAAACCACTAAATTTAGCTCATATGAGTATTAGCGGTGTAAACTGGAGTACCTAGTGGTCATGGTACCCCATGAAAGAGGTTTCATTTTATTCCAAAAGAGAAAGTAAGCCATTGAAGGGCTTAGAAGTGAGGATACCACATACAGAGAATCACCTTTTCAGTGTCCCCAGTGCTGGGTGAAAGTGGATTGCTGGGAAGCACCAGCCAATCAGAGTGAATAATGAGGAGGCCTCAGTGGGTGTGCAGATTCAAAGTGATGGGGGCTTAGGCTGAGGTAATATCAGTACTGTGGGCTGGGTGAATTCTAGAAACATCATCTAGGTTTAACTGATGAGACTTGATGATGAATTGGAGGGAGGAAATAAAGGAAAGAGACTAATTGAGAGGTGTGGGAGCAGGGCAAGGAAGCCAGGAGAAGTTTCATTCCGGGCATATTAATCTTGAGATGCTGCCAATTCATGTGAGTAGGCACTTATATAAATAAATCTGGAGCCTGGTAGAAGAATATAAACTAATGAAATACAATTGGAATTTAGTACACGATGATATTTACTGTCCTAGCTAGGGAGAGACACAGCTGCAGAAGCCAGCCAGCCTAAGAGCTGCTACATTTAGAAACCGAGTCGTGGAGGATGAACCCTCAAAGTAGGCTAAGCAGGAGCTGTAGGCGAGGACGCAGAAAAACCGGGAGGGAGATGACTCGTGCAAGCCAAGAAGTGACAGTGTTATGCAGAGGTTCCATTCGCTCAGTAAATTTAGCACAGGAAAGTATCTGCTAGATGTGGCAGCACAAGGCTAGAGGTCATTTTGATATGTTATTATTTCTCCCTATCACACCTCTCCCGACAGTGTCTCTGGCTTTCTTCTAGCTGCATTTCTGGAAACACCTGATGCTCTCTGTCCTCCAAGCTCCCTGTACAGATCTGAACCAATACTGGTTTCAAGGCCATGTAAGTATGTGGACTGAGGTAACACAGTGGTCAGGATCACTGTCTGAGAGAACCTGGCCACACTAGAATTGTGATTCTTGCCTATTTGTGTGATCTTACACATGTCCCTTTTCTCTTCCCTGTTTCCCTCATTTGTGAAATGGGGACAATAAACACACCTTCCCTCACAGAATCCTTGATGAAGGGGTCATGTTCATAAGAATGAGAATTACAGGATATCAGAAAATAGATGCTAAAAGATAATTGAATAATGACTTTAAAATACAAAAGAAAATCATTTATAATGTACTTTCTTTCTCCAGAATAAAAATCAACCTAAGGGCAAAATAGACAAGTCTTTTTAGACCAAAGGTTTTCAACCTATAGGTTGTGACCCCTTTGGGGTAGAATATCAGATAATATCAGCATATCGGATATTTACATTATGATGCATGACAGTAGCAAAATTACAGTTATAAAGTAGCAACAAAATAATTTTATGGCTGGGGTCACCACAACATGGAGAACTGTATTAAAGAGTTGAAGCATTAGGAAGGTTGAGAACTACTGATTTAGACATTTGGCTTTCAGACATAAACTTTCCAATTGCCTTTTTAAGGAAATGTTTTTAGTACATACTCAAGTTAAGAGAATTAAACAAAAAGGGAGGGGCAAGAAATGCAGGAATCAGTGGCTGTAACAAAGGTTAAGGCAATAGAGCATGAAGGGGCGGGGCTTAGTTCCCAGTCAAGTTTGGTCAGAACCAAGGAGAATGGATTCTAAGGAAAAATACAGTCTGGGAACTGACCAGGTTCCTGTACTTGAAGTGATCTAACAGTGACTTTATGGGGCCAGTGAGATGGCTCAGTGGGAAAAACCCCTGTTGCTGAGGCTGATGACCTGAGTTAATTCCCAGAAGCCACTGTGGAGGAGAAAAGTGACTTCTGAAAGCTGTACTCTGATACGCCCACGGCATGTGGGCAAGCACACATGCAACAATTATAAAAGAAATAATAATTGACAGTACAGATCACAAAGAAGGGGTTATGAATAACCCAAGATACATAACGTATGTAGTATTGTTTTGCAATACTAATCTGATTTGAAATAACAAATGATAGTTTAAATGTAGTTGCTTTTTTCCCTTCTGGAATTAACTTTTAGACAAAACAAAGTTATGATTACAGATTCAAATATACATGTCATTTTTATGGACTGAATGTTTCTGTCCCCTTCAAATTCATATATGAAGAATCTAATCAAAATGTAGTGTTGTTTGGAGGTGGAACCTTCTGGAAACGGTTAGCTCATGAGGGTAAGGCCTTCATGAATGTAAGTATTGCCCTTACTGAATGCTCTCTCCCCTCTGAAGGCACAAAACATCTAGACTTTACAATTTGGAAAAATGCCTTCCTCAGAACTAGCCTCAAAAAACCCCAGGCTTCAGAATCGTGAGATGTAAATTCCTCTTGTTTGTCATCCAGTCTTCTGTTATAACAGCCTGACCTAAGATGGAAATGAATCTTGATTCTCCAAAAGTTCAAGTTTAGATTGTTGATGATATGATGGGGAGTGAAACTGATAGCAAGACAAGCTCATCACCATTCTCATCGAACAAAGGAAGGAATGAAAATATACTGTTGTGTTATGATCTTGTCCTCCAAGTTTCATATGTCAGAGAAGTAAGCTGTTTGTCATGGAGCACACCTTTGATCTCAGCACTCTAGAGGTAGAGGCTGGTGGATCTCTGTGAGTTTGAAGCCAGTCTGGTCTACAGAGTAAGTTTCAGACCATCCAGGGTTACATAATGATACCCTGTCTCAAAAAAGCAAGCAAACAAACAAAAATGTAGTGCCCAGTGAAGCAATTTGGAAGGTAGAGCCCTTATTGGTGCTTAGATGATGACGACTCTTATCTTCATGTATATTTAATGCCAATATTAAAGGGGCTTATGGGAGTGGGTTCCCTGTCTTCTGTACAACATTCTTCCTCTCTGTAAGAAATAAATGTTTGTTTCTTATAAATCACCCAGTATGTGGCACTCTGCCACAGCAACACAAGTGAACTGAGCAAGATGCAGATACTTTTTCTAGTTGCTAGCATTCATCAAGGGTATATGCAAGCTGTGGAAAATAAGTTCGACTTTAATAAGCAGGAAGGAGATTGGTAAAGTTATACTGGAAAGCTAACAATGAGAATTTAGTCTTAGGAAGACCAAGTGGGATGTGGGAAAAAGCTGAACCTAAGAGTAACACCCAAAAGCATGTTGCAGAACAGGTCTGATAAAAACTCCTGGTGCTGTCTTCTGAGCACCAGAGGAAAGGGCTTCTGCTTCCCAACTGGTTACTCTTCTGTGCCAGGAACCACATCTGACCACGCAAGGGGACTGTCAGACCCACTATTGCCACACACCTGCTCAAATGCAGCTCACAGGAGCCTGGTCCTTCCCCTCAAGTTATTACTAATTGGTGAGATTTGAGTAGGTGAATCTGATTGCCAGAAACTAGGTCACATACTTGAGTTGTAGTTGCAAGGAAAGGGAGACTTTGAGTGTGCCTCTTACATTGGCAAGGGATGAGTCATGACATTGGTTTCTTTCCCAAATGTGCTATTCCAATGTGACAAGTGCCTATACATGATAGAAAAATATTGAGAACATAAAATTATAAAATAATGATTTAGAGACTAAAATTATTGCATTATAATTTACCACTACCATTTTCTTAACATCTTGAGTTCACTTCATCAGAAGTTTTGCTGATTCTATTTTCTTTTTTTGACCTTTACTTTTAGCTGCACTTATTTATTTATTTTTTTGCTGGATTTATTCCCATGCTATAAGTTTTTGTTTCTTCAGTTTCTTCTGAGATATCTTTTTTCTTCTGTGCAACTTCCTCTTCTGGCTTCGGGACAATTTGTTCCTTTTCAATGAGGATCATCTCAGGTCATGAATGGGTTAATCCTGCTATGATTAAGATCCTTGGTGCATCTTCCTTTGGTGCTTTGTTCACCTGGCTATGTTCAATGTCTATAGAACCTACATCTAAACCCTTAAGTTCAGCATTACTCTGCATTTTTAAGCATGTACTGCAAAAATTCAGCACTCTTTTTTGGGCACCGACCCTGTGTCCATCCCCAGTGTTTGGCCTGGGTGCACCTACTGACTCCACCATTATACCATCCAAAAGGCACACTTTGATTCTTTAAAGTGACATCTTTCAGATACTTGGTGGCTTTTCAAATATACAAACCATTGATGGCCTGGGCAGTTTCACGAGTGTTCTTAAAGTGAACCCAGAAATTTGAACCTCTTGATTTGCATGATTTTGTAGGGTTTTCTGGGTCAAGAGAGTAGCAAACCATCTTCATGGGTCACCTCAGGCTGCTTATAGGAAGAGTTGGTTCTATTTTCAAAATAGTGTATCATACAGAAAATGAGTCCTACTCAATGGCTGCACTGCCCCCACCATATCCCACCTATTGTAGTTATCCCTAAATTACAACAATAGCTTCCCAGGTAATCTTTCTACTTAATACATTGTCCAAGTAGCAGAAGAGTTAAACTCAACAGCTAGAGAGAGCCTTTCAAGCTGTAGGAAAAATCCTGTCATGTTTCCACTCAGAATCATGCCTAAATCTCATAGATGACTCAGAGTAAAGCCGAAGACCTTCTACTAGCCTTCCTGATCTGCTATCACTCTCCCCTGTGACCTCATTTTCCCCTTTTCCTCCTCTTAGCCATTGTTCTTACTGTGGCCTCTTGTTCATCATATATGGGCATCAGATTCCTAAACTCGTGTCTTCATTCTTTAGCAGTAGTTGATTGTCTTGAGGAAGACACACTTCCCCAAGATGCCTGAATAGACAATTCTATCATATCTTCAAGACCTGTGTTTTACACTTCTCTGCCCAATGCTACTTACCTTATATTTTCCTATGGTTCTAATCATCTTATAACTGCTATATGTAGGACTATAGATAATTCACTTAATTATGCTGCTTATTTTTTTCTTAACTGAGATAGAAATTTTGGCTAACATTAGAACACAGTGATGGCAGAGTGTTTGCTAAATATGCTTGAAACTCTGTGTTTGACCCTCACAGCTACAAAGTTAGGGGGGCAGTGGTTTTATGGCTTTTGTTAGTTGATATATATATAGCTGTGTAGAAAAGCCTGGAATGGGAAAATAAAAAATTATTGGCTGGGTGGCTGGATGAATAAAGTATTGATATAAAAATGTTTAAAGAGCATGGAACAGAGCAACTTTACCTAGACCTTTGCTTATTGAAGGAAGAAAGAAAAAAGAGCAAAAAATTAACCAAGAACTAACATCTGATTCTACCAGAAGGGCTGAAACCAGAAGCATCTAAAAATGGTTATTTCTGTAGAATGGAGATGGAAATGAAGTAGGAAAGATGATGGCCAGCTTTAATTTCAAACATATATATGTTTAAATTTTAATCAAACATATACGTTTAATATATATGTTTAAAATATATGTAATATAAATAAATATATATGTATATATACAGAGAGAGAAACCTAGTTATCTGTTCTCTATTGGTAGGAAGTTGAATTTACAATGAAAACCGGAAATCAATAGAATTAAAATAATATTAATATCATTGATTTCTTACTAAATTTATCTTACAATGACAAATCTCAAGTGAAGAATGGGTGTCACTGTGCAGGTCTCTTAGCTTTGTCCCATCTCAGCATTGCACTATTTTTAAGGTGCCTAGCCTTTGGGTGATGTGCTTTGTAAATATAGACCTGGCTGAACCAGAAGGTAAGGGTTTGCTTTTGCAGTATTGGCAGGTGACTCCACAAATGCTTAATAGCTATGGGCACATTGCTGGAAATTACACATAGAATAATGTTGTAGAATTCAAATTGGCAAAATAGGATAAGAATGGCATCCTCACACATTCTTAGGTAATAAAATGTATGAGTTAATTATAATTTTTTGGCAGCTAAAACATATGCATAGAGTATATGACATTTATGGCTATGGAAGAATAAGTTCTGAACATTACACCATGAAAATGTTAATATTCTCATGTGTATCCAAAACTCGATTTATGACTTCAGAATTTATTTGTTATGAATCTAAAAATACTTTGAGGAATACATCTCAGTTGTTTCCTTTGAAATTTGCAAGCTTATCTAGTCTATGATGTAGAATGCCATTTTGGCAATAAATGTGTAATAATGTTATTTCTACTCTACCGTGCTGAAGCACGTTGCTTCAAATTACTCTCTGATGACTTGTAAAGCATTTCTCTGACCCAGTTATAATCCATGACTCAGTGACAATGGTGAACGCCAGCTGACTGACTTGGGGAACACTCTTGAAGATGTGTTGTCTTCCCAGTTAATGAACTGTATTCTCACCTACCTCCGGGGAGCAAGTGTGATCAGCTCTCCTAGCCCTCATGATGCTGTCATGAGGATGGATGGACTTAGGGCAAAGAAACCTGCCTTAGTTAAAAACAAAAAGGTTCATAGCCAATTTTGCTAAGAATTAAATTAACATTTGCAATCTTAACCATTTTGACTAATGGTAATTTTCAAAAATATCAAAAAGAAAACTTACTAGGTTAACTATTTATTTACTGTATTTTCTAGTGTATGTTCTTAGCGAGGCTGCCTGGGTTTCAAGATGTCAGTCAATACAGAATTTATGTGAACACCAAAAGCATGTATTAATCACAGTAGGCTTCTAGACTCTGGGAATTACTATTTTTAGATTCAAATTTTATTAAAGTTCTATAAGAACAAACAATTTTCTAGAAAAAGATGTTAATCTTCTTTTGAAGGGACCCTTGATACTTAATAATCATGTTAATGTGACCCTTAAAAGTGTTAATAACTTCATTTAACTATTTTCCCCCAATGGAATGGTGCAAACTTTACTGTTGGAACTGTTTTTTATTGAGATGCATGTAAAGACTCCATAGACAAAGAGTTCTCAAAATGCTTTCTGTTCTAAGCACTCACTCCTTGGGAGACACATGCTCAGCTGTGAGCATGTGTGCCAGCATGGATGGCCGTCAGGTGACATCGGGAAGTCAAGTTTAGCTTTCAACTTGATAGATGATGCTAAGTTCTCCTCTCTGCTATTTCTTCTGCTTCACCTTCATGCTCCCCTTCTTCTCTTCCCTTTCCTTCCTCTTCTTCCTGCTCATATTTCTTTGCCATTTTTTTTTGAGAATCCAACATCCAGCTACGAAATGGTGAGAAAAAAAAAATCAAAGAGAATATTTTTGTTTTCCTCCAACTCTGCCTCATTGAGAAACAAACCACAAAAACACTGGGGGTGATGCAGAACTTACAGCAAGGAACTATGACATATTTAAAGGCCCCAAATATTTCGGTCCACCTTTGACATGTACTAACTGTAGTGTATTATCTCTGGCTATGTGGTAAAATATAAAATGATTATCTTAATAATCACTTTAGAATTTTCTTGTATTAGGTTTTTGTTAGTTTACTGAGGTACATGCCTCACACTAAAAGAAAGAAAAGGTAAGGAAATACCTGCTGGAGCTTTCCCAGGAGTGTTTATCTTGTGATGTGAAAGCTGATTCTAAATTTAAGATGGGCTTCATGCTAAAAGATGAACTGCCATTGAAGGAGAATGGTCCTGTTGGTGAGCCTTCCTTCCCTCACTCGTTTGCTAAATGTAGGTTTGCAATGTGACAGAAATGCTAATTAGCATGATTTGATCATTCCTTGACATATGCATATATAAAAACATCACACTTACTTCAGTATACATACTGTTATTATTTCTGAATTTAAAATGAAAATATGAAGTTATTTAGATGATTTGATTATTTGATGAACTGAACTGGTAGATAAACCTTTGTGGTTTTTTTTTTCATTTGTTTGCTGTTATTGTTCTCTAAAGTCTTCTATTAAGAATTACTAAAATTTGATACTCTGTCTATTATCATTGTGCTGACTGTTTCAAATGCTGTACTACAGAGCACAGGAAGTTGTCTTGAATTGTTGATAAATCTGTGAAATTTTAAAAGTAGAAAACGATAAGTTATCAATGTTGTGTTCATATTTATTTGGCAAATAGCATTTGTAAGCATGTTACAAAGAAGGTAGATCTCACAGATAAACAGTTTGTTTTGTAGAAAGTCTATCTGTACAGGGAAATATAAAACATACTTGAAAGGAACATTGTGTACCATTTCATCGGTACATGTGCCTGTAGACTTTGTAATATGCAGTGAATATTTAATAACAATTTATTAGATAAACAAATTTAAATCAAGACAAAACAAATTCAGGCATCTAAAATCTCAAGTTGTTTAGAATACCAGCTTCTAGATGTGCTCCAAGATGGTGTACTGCAGCCAACATAGCAGAGAAGACTTCCTACTTTTTCAGTTCATCTTGTATTTAGCATCTTAGTAATTGTTATTAGAAGCCTTTAGAGATCAATAACAACAAAGTAAGAACTTCATCCCCTAGTTCAGTTCATCAAGTAATTGGATCTAAACAACTAAGTATTTTAATTTTAAATTCATAAACAATAATTATGAGTGTAGTGATGTAAATGTGGTATTTTTATACACATCTATATTGTGGAATGATCAAACCAGGACAATTAGCACAGTATTACCTTGCATGCTTATATTTTAGTGATTTTGAATATACAATGCATTATTACTAATGATAGTTAACATGCTGTGCAGTAGATAAGCAGAATTCATTTCTCTAATGAAACTTTGTAACTTTGACCAATCTCTTTGACCAACATCTTCCTCTTCAGACTTTGGAAACCACCCTTGTGCTTTCTTCATCTGTGAGTTCATCCAAATTCCACATCCCGAATGGCATAGATCAAGTTTGTGTCCATTAACATAGTGCCCTCCAGCTTTATCCACACTTTTGCAAATGACAGGCCCCCATTCCCATTTAAGGTAAATAACATCCTGTCAAGTGAATACACACTCTATGTTCGCGCCATTCCTTTGTGGATTGCACTTACGCTCTTCTCATACCTTGTCTGCTGTGAGTAGTGTTGCATGAACAACAGGAAGCAAATGACTTTTCTACTAGCCAAGGGTGTTGGAAATTTACCTAGAATTGGGATTGCTAGGTTGTATGGTAGTTCTNTTTTCATGTTTTTTTCGTTCTCTTGAAGCTCAAGGACAGTTTTATTCAAGTTTCACAGAAAATTTCCAATGGTCAAGCTGTGTGCCTCAGCACCTGCCTGGAGCAGTATGGTGAGGGAAGACAAGCTGGCTTCGAGTCACGTTGACGTGGAGGTCAGCCACATGGTGGCAGGCAGCTTTGTGGTGAGGAGGGGTGCTTTAGAGAAAAAGCAGGGAAGCCAGTGTCAGGGAAAGCATGCTTAGAACAGAGACAGGAAAAAGAAAGTGAAAAACTTACACTTTTCTGGGTAATTCAGAGAAGTGGGCTGACTTGAAAGTTGTATGCCTCTGGCCCTGTGAGCTACTTAGTTAAGGATCAGGAATTCTGGATAATAAAAGAACATTATTGTTGTAGAATATTAGTTGAGGATGTGTTACATTTGTTTATGCTGTAGAATATTTGCTTAATGATGCAAAGATGTGATGCATTTTTTTATGTTTCCTTTGCTTGACTCTGTGAAGCTGTGTTACTTTGCCTGTGTAAAACACCTGATGGTCTGTTAAAGAGCTGAATGGCCAAAAGCAAGGCAGGAGAAAGGATAGATGGGGCTGGGCTGGCAGACAGAGAGAATAAATAGGATGAGAAACTAGGAGAAGATCAAGGAATGAGAAAAGGAGGAGAGGAGAACATCAGGGGCCAGCCACCCAGCCACCCAGCAAGCTATGGAGTAAGAAGGAAAGAAAGGCATATAGAAGAGAGAAAGATAAAAGCCCAGAAGTAAAAGGTAGATGGGATAATTTAAGTTAAAAAAAAGCTGGCTAGAAACAAACCAAGCTAATTCATAAGTAAGAAAAAGCCTCTGTGTATTTATTTGGGAACTGTGTGGTGGGCCCCTCAAAGAGCAAAGGGCCAAAAGAGTTAAACAACCAACTACACATTATCTCATTAAAGGGATAATTATTCTACCCATCTCCTTAGCGTGGCTTAAAGTGACCTCATCTTCTTAAGAGTGGTCCTGCCTTCTTGAGAGGTGGTCCCTTAGCCAGGTCATTCACCCTGCCCTACTGAGTGTTCAATCCTGCTCAGGGATTCTATCCTCTTGACCAGAAGGAGCTAGTTTTCCCTTAATGGGATTTTCCTATCATGTCATTTCCCCCCATGGAGAGATAACCCTAAAATAATTTATGAGATGGGCTGAAATTATCGAATATATATATATATATATATATGTATATACTCATCTTGACCAAATTTAGAAATCCAGTTCCATCAGAAGTCATCAGTGTCTGGACTGGAATTCTAGTCCCTCTCTTTACTTATAGCCTTTAGATAGATGTGCTCAATGAGGGGAAATGAGCTCCCTTCTAGCATGGCTGTCCAGAGAACCAGAGATGTTTCTAGAATTGCTGCTTTTGGGGTCCCTGCCCTCAGCTACCAGAAAATGTTTCTACNTCCTGTTCTCATCATTCTCCCCTCTGAGGATATAACCCAAACCAACAGTAGAGAATTGGGGCAATGACCTTTCTGGCTTCTTCAAACGGAATGGCGTGTCAGGTGTGGCAATTAGGGGTATGCTTTCCGGTTGGTCTTTCTAAAAGAATACAAAATTGCATCAGTGGTTTATTTGCATAACTCATATGGAGGAAAGAAAAGATGTGTCTGGAAAAAGATGTGAGGGAGAAGTAAAGGCAAGAGTTATCAGCATTACAGACCCTGTTTTCTTTCTTTTTGGAAACTTAAGAGTATTTTCCAAAAAGATTGCATTAATATGCATTCCTGATAATAGTATGCATGGATACCCTTTTCAACATTTTCTCACCAACACTTGTGGGATTTCATGTTTTATATTTTAAAATTAATTTATTCTAATATCAGGTAATAATTTCAATTGTAATTTGCATTTGCCTGTTGAGTAGTAACTTCTTTTGTATATCTATGAGTTAAACAGTATAGCACAACTCAGCAATTTAAAAGTGTGTGTGTGTGTGTGTGTGTGTGTGTGTGTGTGTGTGTGTAATTTGAAAAAACAAGATTTTGGTATTTTTTGAAGCTCGGTGAGGCAATTCTTTCTTTTTTTTAAAAGCTTTTTAAAAGTTATTTTTCACTTTTTGAGATTATAATACAATTATATCATTTCCCCCTCCTGTTCCTTCCTCCAATCTACCCATATACCTTGCTCTTTTTCAAATTCAAGGCCTCTTTTTCATTAATTGTTGCTGCACAGATATATGAATATATATTCATATATATTTTCTTAAATACCCAAGTACAACCTACTCAGCCTGTAAAATGGTACTTGTATATGTGTTTTCAGAGCTGATCAGTTGGCATCAGATGATCAGGTGGTGTGCTCTTCTCTGGAGAAGACAATTTCTCCCACTTAGGCATTCCTTAGTTGCTTGTAGTTGTTTGTGTAAGGTTGAGGCCTCATGGGCTTTCCTCAGCCACTTAGACATGTCTGTTGTTTTTGTTCTTGTCCATCTCATGTTTAGGCAGTCAAGTTGGTGAGACTTTATGGGTGTAGCTTCCCAGGAGACACAATCTCACAGCCAACTCCCCTATTCCTTTGGCTGTTAGACTCTTTCCTCCCCCTCTTCCTCAGCGATCCCTGAGTCTTAGGTGCAGGAATTGTGTTGTAGATGTATCAGCTGGGACTGGGTTCCACAACTCTTTATTTTGATTAGTTGTGGTTTTAGTGTGGTGGTTTCTGTCTGTTGCTAAGAGAAGTTTCCTTAAGGAGGAATTAGGACTACTTGTCTGTAAGTATAAAGACAAGCATTTGGAATGTAGTTAGGAATTGTGCTGCTTCAGTAAAGTGGAAGTTATAGGTTCTCATTCAAGATTCATCCGTTCACTAGCCTAGGTAGTCGGCTGTTTCCAGTTCCAAGAATGGTTTTCCCTCTTGTTGAACAGATCTAAAGTCCATTACACAGCTGTTATTTATTGTCACTAACTCTATGTGCTACTACTACCACCCTTAAGGTTATTGTGCCATGCTGGTCACTGTTGTGATTCATGGGCATCATAGCTGGGTAGGACTGTTGGTTGCTTCTTTCCTTTGGAAGCTTTCATGGTGACTTGTGGTACCATGAAAACTAGTCCTCAGGGAGGGGACATTCAGGTCAATTCCACATTCAGGTCATTCCTCTGAGCCCTGTGTCTGAAGTTCTTGGTGTTTTCAGCGATAGGGATTTGTCTTCCACCATTGGAGGTCAATCAAGGACAATAACAATAATCTATCATGTTTTGAGAGTCTCTTGGACATCCCTGATGAACTGTTCAAAATAGGGCTGCTGAAGCCTGGTTTTGTTAGATGGTCTTTGATTCTTGGAGGTAACATTGTCAGCTTAGATGTGGTCTGTGCCATTGACTTGGGAATCTTCTCCCTCATCTATGGCCACCATTAAAAGGTTTAGTTTTTTCATAGTGTTCCACATTTCCTGTATGTTCTTTTCAATGTTTTAAAATGTCTTACATAAACCTCCATAAGACAATGCTTTTTGTGAAATGTGTTCCAAGACCCAAACCAATATAACAGGCACACTTGACCAAGATGGCTTCTGTCTGTTTATCCCTAACATAGGTGGCAACTGTGTCTCATCCCATTGGCNGGAGCTCAAATTCACAATCTGGTGAGGTTGGCTGATCATCACCAAGGGGAAGCTAAGAGTTCAGGAAATGAGTGTTTGCTCATAAACTACCTTTAATAGAAAAAAAGAAAAATTAACTACCTTTGGTAGCATTTTTTNCATAATTCCCACCTGTTTATTATACATTTTTCCTCATTCTTAGCCAACAAGTGTTGACTGTTTGAAATTTCCAGTAACAGTAAATTATTGCTATTATAAGTGATGGCTTATATATGGTTTAAGGCAAGCCCACCTTCTTAGCAGTGGTTCCTTGACCAAGCAAGTGATCTGATCTAACTGGAATGTGAAGTTTTCATTCTGGCCAGAAATTCTATTCTATTCTATTTCACCCTGACCAGAAGGAGTTTTGTCTTTACAGGCCTTTATTGGTGCATTACTATTGTCCTCTCTGAAAAGGTAACCCCAGAATGATTTGAGAACCAGATCAGAGATGTTGCCTGCTCCCAAATGCTTTTGGCATGTCTGGTCTTCAGTAAGGATGAGGCTACCAAGAAGCCCAGGGTCATTTTTGGCTTTTACAGAAGAAATATAATAGTTTTCTTTAGGATCTTGCTGTTGTTGTTGTTTCAAGACAGGGTTTCTCTGTGTAGCCCTGGCTGTCCTAGAACTCTCACTCTGTAAATCAGGCTGGTCTTGAACTCAGAGATCCATCTGCCTTTGCATCCCAAGTGCTAGGATTAAAGACTTATGGCACCACTGCCTGGCTTTTTTTTTTTTCCCTTTAGGATCATTTAACCCTGAGCTGCTAGCCAATTTCTTCCTTCTGTTCTTTATGTCCTCCCTCCCCTCTGAAGAGGAAATACTCTATATCCTTATGGGACTGGAGTGACAGCTGATCGGACATTTCCTGCTGGATGGGATCATCAGGCTGAGCCAGTCAGGCACTCCTCCAGCGGCCCTGTGTAAAAGATGCCAACAGTATATCAGCAGTTTAATTTGCATGGATCTTCTTATTTTATCTCCTTGGACTGGGGGGTACAGTAAAAAGGGGTCACCACAGAAGATCTGCTATAGTCCTGAGAATGGACCTGGGGGTTGGATCCAGAGGAACAGAAAGAGAAGGGAAGACCTGCAGACAGCCTACCTGCTTTCTTGGCAAGAGTGGTCTGTGGGTTAGTGGAGAGTGCCTGCTGGATTTGGGGGATGAGATAAAGCAACAAGTGGGGAGAAGGAGGCTAGGAGGGGAAGATTTGTGGAATCCATCAGAGATGTGGGCAGAGGGGGGAAGGAAGCCTGCAGCAGGTATTCTGTTACAGAGATAGGGATGAGACTTGGGGATTGGGTTTGGAGGAGAGGAAGGAGTGGCGAGGGTCTTCAGTTGGCTTACATGTTTCTCTGGCCTTCTCAGCTGGTGTGTTCACAGGGAATGCCTGCTGGTATTGGAGGCTGAGACTGTGGGATGAATTAGGGGAAGGAAGGTCGCAGGAGATCTTTGTGATCTGTTGGGTGTAGTGTCAGAGAGGAAAAGGAGAGCCAGGGTTGGGAGCTGGAACAAAGCAGTGAGTGGAGGGCGGTTAAATGGGAAAACATGGAGTTTGAGTGTTATTGGCCCCCGTACANTCCTAGGGAACGGCATTACTGGGAGGTGTGGCTTTGTTGGAGTAGGTAAGGCCTTGTTGGAGGAAGTGTGTTACTGTGCAGGTGGCTTTTGAGGTCTCCTATGCTTAAGATACCACCCAGTGTCTCAGTCTACTTTCTGTTGTGTCTACTTTCTGCAGCTCCTTCTCCAGCACCATGTCTGCCTGCATGCCACCATGCTCCCCTCCATGATAATAATAGACTAAACCTCTGAAACTGTAAGCCACCACCTCAATTAAATGTTTTTCTTCATAAGAATTGCCATGGTCGTGGTGTCTCCTCACAGCAATAGAAACCCGGACTAAGACAGGGAAGATCTGTGGGATCCCTTGATGGGAACAGGGAGGCAGGAAAGGCTGCCACAGGTGTTCTGCTACAGAGCAGTGGCTGAGACTGGGGGGAGGGGGTGTTGGATCTGGGGAAAAGGAGGGAGAAGAGAAGAGCTGCAGGCAGCCTACCCGCTTTTCTAGCAGGTATGGCCTGTGCTTTAGCAGGGGCTACAGGAAGAAAGGTTAGAAGGGAAGATCCATGGGCTCCATAGGAGATGGGAGCAGTGGGGCAGGGAGGCTACCACAGCTGTTCTGCTACAGAGCTGGGGATGAGATTGGGCTATTTTTAAGTTTTTGATGACTTCTCATACTGATATCTATAATGGTGCTACTAGTTTATAGTCCCATCAGCATAAACAATGGTTCCTCTTTCCCCATATCCTCACTAGCATTTGTTGTCATATTTGTTGATATTATCAGTTCTAACTAAGGTGAGGTAGAAATCTCAAAGTATATTTAATTTGCATTTTCCTGAGGCATTGGATGTTAAATACTTATTTACTGGCCATTTGGGTTCTTCTTTTGAAAATGGTTACTTCAGTAGCTTATTGGTTGATTGATGCTTTTAAATTTTAACCTTTACTTTTTGCTGTTCTTTGAACATTCTGAGTATTACACTCCTGTCTGAAGTATAGTTGGCAAAGAATTTTGCCTATTTTTTAGTCTTTCTGTACTGCTGACAGTTTCTTTTGCTTTGTAATTGGTATGGTTTTGCATTTTTCCATTTTCTTTTTTTTAATGCTAGACATTAAACTCGGGGTCTTATATATCTTACCACTTATATATCTTATATATCTACCATTGCACCTCCATCAGGATGGGAAAATTGTGTGTAGCCAATATCATATGCAATCTGTGCCCTGCAACTGACAATGATTGTTACACACACACACACACACACACACACACACACACACACACACACACACACACGCACACACTGGAAATTATGATTTAAAACAATTTTATCACAGGAAAAGTTTATATATGTGTAAATTTCAATTTTTAGATATAACAACCCTCTCTTCCTCATGTCACATAGGAGGATACTATTCTCAGAAGGGAAAAAATAATCTAGATAATGGTTTTGAAGTGTTTTAAGCATTGGAATTCTGGCAGTAGTTATTAAGACATTCATATTTCTATATTCCCTAGATCTATGCTCTGAAATTCTATAGTTCTGGACTAGGGCTATGATATTTTCAAAAAGTTCTCTCCAAGATTTTAATATAGATTGTTTGTCGAGAAACTATGGTAGAAGACACTACTTGTCTTGTACAATGAAACAAATAATTAATGAAATGAGTATTTATTCTTTACATGACTTGCCAATGTGCTGTTTGTACATGTGTGCATGGACCAAGAAGGTTTGGATGTGTTATTCCAGTATCTACAGATAATAGAGATAATAGTAAATCATATATTGTCTGACCTTAATTGTATTGTTCTTTATATAACTAGAGTATTTAACATTGCAGCTCCAAACCCTTATAGCTGATAAAGTACTTTATATGGGGTTTTAGCTGTGGTCTGAACTTAACAGTATAAATAATCAGTGGTTTCTACCTTGGATTAAACATTAAGGCCACCTGAAAATCTTTTGAGAAATATCAATGTCACCAACCCTCCATAAACTAATTGGATAATCTGTACATGGGGTCTAGTACAGCCAGGGTATGACCACTAAACTGTACACATTCTTAAGACCTCAAGGACTACCAGTTAGCACGTTTCAAATCTCTTCTGTTTGGCTTATGAGTGCACGGATTGTCTATACATGTGTGAGTAGAGAATTCCCAAGGTACAAATGGCAAAATTATGTAGCAGGACGCCTTTACTGCTTTTAGATGCTCTCTCTTTATTTTAATTCAAATTTTGATTCAGAGGTCTGAAGAGATGGCTCAGTGGTTAAGAGCACTTGCTGTTTTTGCAGAGGATCCAGGTTCAGCATCCAGCACCTACACTGTGGCTCACTACTCTGTAGTTCCAGTGTCAGGCATTTCAAAGCCATCTTCTGGCCTCTTTGGGCACTGCACACATGTGATGGCCTAACACACATGCAAGGTAAAATAATAAAAATAAATAAGGGAGATTGTGGTGCACGCCTTTAATCCTAGCACCTGGGAGGCAGAGGCTGGTGTATCTCTGAATTTGAGGCCAGCCTGATCTGTAGAGAAAGTTCCAGGACAGCCAGGGCTACACAAAGAAACCCTGTCTCAAAAGATCCAAAGTAGAATAAAATAAAAATAAATAAAATCTTTAAAAGGTATTTGTAAAATAGTTTATAAAATGGCTTAATCATCTTAGCCCATCTTAGCCTATTTAAAATGAAATAGTCACCCTTGAATAGAATTTAGGAAACTAAGACTTGAATTCACTGTTTTACTCTCTTTGATGTAAAGATTGATGAGATAAGTTGACTCATAAAGTGATGACTTGAGGGACACAAACTTAAAAATACAATGAAATTTCACTAGTAGAAGTCCTGGGGCTGGCACGGATCCAATTATCTTGAATTACAATTTTGTGAGCATATCTACTGACATGGCTAAAAACAGCAACAAGGAAAATAACAAATGTCAGATTGGATGTGCAACAACTGAAAACGTTATACTTTGAAGTGGGAGATGTAAAACTGTATTGTAGCAGGCTTTCTCAGACAGCCAGCCCCCAAATCATGATACAGAGACTTATTACTAGTTATGAATGTTCAACCTTATTTTATGCTTATCCCACTAGCTCTTATAACTTATTTTAACCTGTTTCTCTTCATCAACATTTTGCCTCGGGGCTTTTTATCTTTCTTTCATTCTGTATGTCCTTGCTTCCTCCATGTTTGTCTGTCTGGTGGCTGCCTGGCTAGCTGGCCCCTGGCACCTCCCTCCCTTTTCCCCTCATTCTCTTTTGAGCCTAGATTCTTCAGCTTACTTACTCTCTCTACCTGCCAGTCCTGTCTATCCCTCTACTGCTTATCTATTGGCCATTCAGCTTGTTATTAGATCAATCAGGTGCCTTAGGCAGGCAAGATAAAACAAATGCAACACAGCTTTACATAGTGAAAGAAATATTGTATTCTGCAACACTGTATGGTTCTTTACATGAGAAGATTTAGATTGTATAACAATAACCTATGTGAGAGACATTACCTGGATTGAAGGGGCTTGGCTGAAGGAACTTTCTGGCTAAGAAATGGGAATATTTGGGTTAAGTAGGTATATATATTTGTCACATGTCAGTCAGCAAAATTAATATTTGTGCTCTTTATTGTATATGACCATCTTTTAATATAGCACTCTTAAAAGGGACCATTACATGAATTAGGCAATAACCATTTTTAAGATAAAGTAATAATCTACAAGATTTTTTTATTTGAGAAATATAACACATCTGTTTTCTTTTTAATTATAATATTGATCAGATACTTTATATGCTTTATCTCATTCAACACTTACAGTAACGGTATGTGTTAAATATCATTATATTAGTTTTTTTCTGCTAATGACACAGGCCTCAGAAAAGCAACAGGAAGGAGGAGGATAGTTTCATTGTTTCTGAGGTTTTACTTCATGGTTAGCTGCTTCATTGATTTTAGGTGAATGATATTGGAAAATCATGAGGAAAAGGGCATGACACAGGGAAGTTGTTCACATCATGGCTGCCAGGAAGCAAGGAACAGTAATAGGAGGCAGGCATAGCCAGATATACTCCACAGAGACACACTTCCAGGGACCCACTTTTTCTAAATAGTGCCTGCTCTCCATACTTCTGGCACCTCTTCTATACTTCTATCATCTGTTCAGAGTTTTATACCACCAATGGATTAAACCAGAGCCCTCAAAAATCTAATTGTTTCTGGAAAAAGCTTATAGACCATCACCAGAGTTGTACTTTATCTTCTAGGCATTTTTCAGTCTAGCCCAGAACAATCATTAAGCCTGTTCTAGACCTAAAGATACTAAGACTTGGAATATGTCCCAGATGGCTATAGTTTGGCTGAAAGGAATAAAAGAAGCATCTCTATCCAGTGTTCATTGTATGGACTAGCAGAGGCAGTCAATAAATGCCGTCCCTACAGATGTTCTTAGAAACACTACAGAAATCCCAGTCTTTCTGCTTGGGTTTGCCCTCCATGCCCAGTGTGAGCTATTACTGTAGGGGTGTAGGGTTTCCTGTGGCAATGTTTCAGAAGATTCAGGAAACCATGATCTTAGCCTCCCCAGGTCATATTAGGGCTTAGAGATGATTCCAAGCACATAATGCTGTTGTGTTTCTACAGGAAGAACAGCCACTCTGATTCTTCTAGATTAGTGATTTTCAACTTTCCTAATGATATGACCCTATAATACAGTTCCTTATGTTGTGGTGACCCTCAACCATAAACTTATTTTCATTGCTACTTCATGACTGTAATTTTGCTACTATTATGAATAGTAATGTAACTATCTGTTTTCTTTTAATTTATTCTCCTCTCATACAATACATCCCAACTGTTCCTCCCACCCCAGATCCATTGTTCCTCTCTCTATTTCCCTTCAGAAAGGAGCAGGCCTCTCAGTGATATCAACGGAACAGGATAAGACTAGGCCTAAATCCTCATATCAAAGCTGGAGGAGGCAACCAAATAGGAAGAAAAAGGTCCCAAGAGCAGACAAAAGAGTCAGAGACATCCCCATTCATACTGTTAGGAGTTCCATAGAAACCCCAAGGTAAATAAATACAATATATTTGCAGAGGACCTAATGCAGACCCATGCAGGCTCTGTGNTTGCTGCTTCAGCATCTGTGAGCTCCTATGAGCCCCACTTAGCTGATTCTGTGGGCCGTGTTGTCCTAGTGTCCTGACCCCTCTGGCTCCTATAATTTCCCCCACCCTCCTCATTGAGGTTTCCTAAGCTCTGCCTCATGTTTGACTGTGGGTCTCTGCATCTGTTTCCATCAGCTGCTGATGTAAGCCTCTCTGATAACAACCAGGCTAGTCACTGAACAATGAATAGAGCAGAGTATCTTTATGAATCATTTCACTGATTCATTCTCTCTCTCTCTCTCTCTCTCTCTCTCTCTCTCTCTCTCTCTCTCTCTCTCTCTCTCTCTCTTTTCCTTTTTGCCAGTCATGTTTGGTTCTACCCTAGTTCTCTGGGCCATCAAGCCTCTGGTTCCTGCCATCCAGGCACTGTCGGGCATGGGCTCCCTCTTGTGGCTTGGGTCTTAAGTAAAACCAGACGTTGGTTGACCACTCCCACAAGTTCTGTGTCTCCATTGCCCCAGTACATCTTGCAGGCAGGACAGGTTGTAGATCTTCTGTGGCTTGGTTGGTATCCCAGTCTCACCACTGGAAGCCTTGCCTGGCTACAAGCCTTGTCTAGTTCAGGCTCTGTATCCTCCATTACTAGCAGCCCTCGCTAGGGTCATCCTCATAGGTTCCTGGAAGGTTCCACTGCACTAGGTTAAGATCTGTGTTTTCTGATGATCTTAGGTGACAGCTGTTCTAGATGGACCCTTCCCAATTAGCACATAACTCAGGCTCTGAAACTAAAGGCAGACAAGGGATGGAAACACATAGAGGAGAAATGGCCTGTGCACCCTCCCACACCCCCCCCTGCTCTGTCACCTTTCTGTTACCTCTTTGTCCTTGATGGAAGGAGATACTCACGACCAGATGTCAGTCTGCTCTGGATGGATTATGGCATGTAACATAAAACTGGTTAAGGCTCCTGTCCTTGCAGGTATGGACATCTTAATTAAACTGTCAGGCTAAAATTGAGAGCCAGTGGATTCACTCTTGTGACTGGGAAGCCCAATAGAGGCTGATTTCGGCTGTGGCTCAAGTGAAGGCAAGACATTTGACTTGCTTACCCCTCTCAGGTCTTCTTTCTTGAGCATCAACTTTGTTACTTGGCAGGCTTCTCCTGCCTTGGGTTGAGAAGCACTCCAGAGTTCTGGAATCATGTTCTACTTGCTCTCATTTATTCCAGTAAAAGTCCACTCCATGAAGCTAGCCTGGATCAGTTACTTGTTAATGTCACCTTGTTTAGGTGTGTGCTCTTCCTTCTCTCTTCCTGGATAGGAAGTGTGGAAATATGGCCAGATTCCCCCTTACTTGCTATCACCTGAAAGAACATTTTTCTTTTCTTCTTTTAAGACTCTTCTCTTTTTTTTCTATGCCCTTCTCTCTACATTTAAGATTAAAAGCTACTTTATGGTGACAGGTGATTTATTCACAATGGTCAAATCAATAGATACTCTTTTAAATAAGATTTAGTCTAAATTACTTTTTCATTATTAATTTTCCAATTTAAAAAAATCATTAGAGCAATGAAGGCTTTCACAGATCATCAGAATCAATCCTCTGCCTCCTCTTCAATCCAATGAAAATTTTAGTCTCTAAATTTTGCATTTAGCTAAAATATTTAAACATTTTTACATTCATTTTTCTGTCTCCCTGTCTCTGTCTGTCTTTCTGTCTTCTTTATGTCTGTCTGTCTCTCTCTCTCTCTGCATGTGACATAATGCACATGTACAGTTCAAAGGACAGATTTGTGGAATCAGTGTTCTTCTTTCACCATGTGAAGTCCAGGGACAGCATTCATTGTCCTCAGATTTGGCAGCAAGTGGCTTTTAACCATTAGACAATCTTTCCAGCCCCTTTAAAAAACATTTCTCTTTGCTCATTTTAAGGTAGTAGAGGAGATGCATTTGAAGCTCACACATGTTCCTGCTGAAAAATGTCTTATAAACAATGACATGTTGAAGAATTCAGTAGAATCCTGGAGCTTTAGAAGAACTCAGTAAGTTAAGTTCAAGAAAGAAAGAAGACAAGATAGAAGGTGGGAGGTTGGGAAAAAATGAAGTGAGGAAGAAAGGAAGGAAGTAGAGAGGAAAGAAACAAGGAAGGAAGGAAGGAAGGAAGGAAGGAAGGAAGGAAGGAAGGAAGGAAGGAAGGAAGGAAGGAAGGAGAGAAGGAGGCAGAGAGGGAGGGAAAGAGAGTTGGTAGATTGTGAGGAAAAAAGGGAATGGAATGTGCTAAAGATTTCTGAGGACTAATTAAGTTTTCTTCCCCAAACACACACGTAATTTTAAAGCTTTCTGGGAGGGAAACATCTCCGGTTTGTTTTCACAGACTGCTATAGTTGGATCTTCAACTCCCCCAAAGTTCCCTACATTAAAGGCCTAACACCCAGTTTGTGCTATTGGGAGGCAATGAAACATTAACAGATCAGGTCAAGTGAGAGGTCTTTAGGTAATTGGTGGTGGAACCTCGCTGTCTTCTGCCTTTCTCTCTAACCTGGCTAAGAAGTGAACTGGCATCTTCTGGCCTGTGCTCAGGCCATGATGTACTGTGCAACTATAAGCCTCAGGGAATGGGAGCAATTGGTCATGGACTGAAACCTTCCATTCTATGAGTCACGTAAGCCTTTCTTCTTTTTAAGTTGCTCAATCACAGGTGTTTATTACAGCAATGGAAAGCTAACACATGTATGAAAATTTTCTAGGTTACTAGTGACCTAACTGCTTCTGAATTAATCAAAACAAAGACACTACATTCCCAGGTCCACAGGCTCCTGCATGCTTTCCTTCCAAGTGGGAGGAAGGGCAACAGTGATGTATGTCTTTGGCCTTCAGTGCAGGTGTGCACTTTGCTGTTTCCTTCCTTATCATCACAGCCTTGATGTTGTTTGTTTTTGCTCTTTTGGAGGGCCNACCACCCAGCTCCCAAATAAATCACACATGGAGGCTTATTCTTAATTATGAAAGCCCAGCCTTAGCTTGGCTTGTTTCTAGCCAGCTTTACTTAACTTGAATTATCCCATCTACATTTTGCCTCTGGGCTTTTCCCATTCTCTTACTTCTGTAAATCTTACTCTTACTCCATGGCTTGCTGTGTGACTGGGTGGCTAACCCCTGGAGTCCTCCTCCTTCTCTAGCTACTTCTTTCTTCACTCCTCCGTCTCTTTTCTCTTTTTCTCCCAGATTTCTCCTTCTATATATTCTCTCTGCCTGCCAGCCCCACCTATCTCTCTCTCTCCTGCCTTGCTATTGGCCATTCAGCTCTTTATTAGACCAGTCAGGTGTTTAAGACAGGCTAAATAACACAGGTTCACAGAGTTAAACAAAAGTAACACACCTAAAAATAATATTCTATAACACAGTCTACTTCACGTAACACTTGCAGAGAGAAGCCTCCACCACTCTATCTAAAGAGCCCCTCCCCCCCATTGTTGCTCCCTTTGGAGCAGCTTATCCTCTGCTCTTTCAGGCTGTCTACTCATCCCCATAGGGTGCTCATTAAGTTGGTTTAATGTGTAGCTGATTTCCAAAAGTATATCCATGGTGCCAGAGATAGCAAAGATCAAAAAACATTTAAGTTCCAAAGAAATGAAAGCCTGCATATTAATTACAAGTTTCAGTTTGAAAATAAACATGGTAGGAGTTATTAAGTTCAAAATTAGAAGACTCAAAATGTATTGCTAATACATGAAGGTAAATGAGAGCAGAGCTATGCCCCCCCCCCCCATGTGGGAATGTGGGGGGGGACAAGAGTAAAGTGACTGAGCTGAACATTTCCCCAGTGCTACACTGTAAACAAGCTAATATATAAACCCACAATGGGACAAGTTTTGTTTCTAGGCAGGTTACATTTAAACCAGGCCAGAGACAGGAAGTGCATTCCATTTTAATAATTCATGAGAACAGAATGTTTGCTTATTTAGCTTGAAAGTTTCCAAAGTTTAGAGCAAATTGTAGGCCATATCTTTTTTTTAATCATTTTTTTTAGTTTTTGAGATTATAATAAAATTACAACTTTCCCTTCCCTTGCCCTGTCTTTTTGGACATTGCTTTTGTTTCACTGTTTTTCGGGTGGAGAATGGTGAGCTTTTTGTGCACAGTATATAGTCTTGCTGCCTTTGCTCACACAGGCTGGAAGAACTGAATGCGGCTTGTTACAAATTGTTAGCACTTCCATCCTCCGCTTAGTTCCTGTCTTTTTTTTTTAACCTTAGCATCTGATCTCAATCTGTCATCCTTGAAGGAGCCCCGGAAGCTCCTTCTTCTAAAATTCTTCTAAAATTCCACCCCAAACGCTGTTGCCCCGAAAACTCATTCAGAGAGGCTGCTATCTTACCCTAGGTGTGAAATCCTTCACATAGCAACTGAATCTTTCACATAGCACTGCCTGCCTAGAAACAGGCAGATTGTTAGCACTCACTTTTGTATTGTTTATGGTTCTCTAACCTTGAAGAATCATAAATCAGGAAATCCACAGAAATCCACAAAGGAGTAAAGCCCAGCATCCTGAGAGTGTCTGATAGAAATGAAGTTGCTGAGACAGAACAGCAGCACAAAATCAGGTGTGATTATGCCAACTTAATATAATCCCCTTACGTATTTAGATTTCCAGGTCATTATAATAAATGTATCAATCCCTTGTTAGTAATAGTAAAGATTTAGTTGTACATAAAGAGTAGAAATATACATTTTTAAATTTTATATTAAAATTAAATCTAATTCATGATAAAATTCATTTTCTTGGTTTTTTTCCCTCCTCTTATCATCTCTATTTTTATTTCCACAAAGTTTCTATTGTAAACAGAGAAACACACTTTACTGCTTAGTCATGGGGATAGTACTGCAGATCTATTAATTTTATTTAATTTAAAAATGAAGAACTAATGTTTTGATTACATATATCTTCAGAAAGACATTAGTTTTGACTTTTAATTTGAGTGAGGAAAGGGTAAATAAAAGACAAGATTTAAGTAGTTATGTCTTTTGGTGGTTCCAACTACTTTATTAAAAATAAATAAAATTAGATAAAAACATATGCCTTTAGAAGGTAACAGAATACATGTGTATGATAACAGAATAGGGGAAGGCTATCTGGACAAGGAAGGGACTAGCCAGAGGGGGAGGGGAAATATGTAGAAGGGGTACATTACAAAACTTATAATGACACATATGTATGAAAATACCATAATAAATAATTAAGTTATATGCTAATCTAAAACATCAATGAAAATTTATTCATCCATACAGTTAATAATTTTAAAATTCCATAGATTAAAAAACCTACTAGCTCTACAGTGGTAAATAACACAGAAGGGCAAATATAATAACTCTATCAAAACAGGGTTATTTTGAGGAACAGTCTACGGTTTGCCTTCCATACTTTTAGAGAGCAGATCATACCATAAGGCTGATAGATATTTATAGGCTTGCCTCCGTGCCACCTGAATGGTATATGCAGTGTCAAATTCTCAAGCCTTGGAAACGACAAGTCTCATTCCTAAGCTTCTTATTCTACACAATGCTGATTTTTGCATGAACACAGCAATAGTTCAGAGAGTAAAGAAAACATCTCCATAATTGGGACGGCAGCCAGTGGTGAATTCAGTGGCATAATCACGAAAGCTGCTGAGGCTGTTTATGATTGACTAGGCTCATTGTTCTAAATCGTGGGGAGACTGCTTTCAGTAATACCTTTGGATTCACTGCAGCACTACTCCACATCTGATTTAACTCACATCCTGGACTTCCTAGCGGCTTGAACATTAGCACCCAATTGAACTGCTGAAAAAAATTACTGAAGTATTTTATACTTCTGTCATTAAGTAGAAGATTGAAGAAATGTACATTGTTAAGCGGTCAATACTTAAACATGAACAAAGAGGGTTGGAAAGAGGGAAAGAGTATCGGCTTTCACTCTTTTCACTGAATGTGTGAGAGGCAGGCTTTGGAAATGTAACCTGAGGCAAGCCTCTCAATGCAAGTATGAGGAAATACTAAGGCCAAACAGAAGTACTTATTGTCTTGCTCTCATTCCGGTTAGGAAATAGACCACTGCTCCTATTGTCCACACCTGAGCGTATCTGGCACTTTCTAAAGCTGGAATGAGGAACACAAAACAACATCTCTGAGAAGAGGTGAACGGAGACAGAACAGGAAAATTCAGCACCATTCTTTGAAGCCTTTCCATTGAGCTGTGTAAAATGACAGGGTATTTATAACATCTTATTTCCAAGGAGGCACAAAAGCATACACTCATGTGACAGAGAAACCTGCAATTAAAAACCGTCTTTGAGATTTGATTACTGTATTGACCTGGATTTCTGATAGTGTAGATAACTAAGGGGTGCTTACAAACTGTGGTGATGGCTGGAGGTGCCACAGCTCCTGAGGAAATTGCATTTGAAAAATGACTTCATAGTTTGGCTCCACAGCTACAGGGTGTGACTTCTTAATATCTTTCCCACATTGTTCTTGGTGCCCCTTGCATATTAGTCCTTTGACTTTTGTAAAGGCGAAGAAACCTAAATACAATAGAATTCTGTTGAGCAAAGGAATTGTGATATAAATACAAGCTGCTGTTTGGACTGATTGCTTTCTGTTTTGCACAATTATATCTTGGTGTTTTATATTTGAAATATATCTCAAAACATCCCTTCAGTTTCACAACTACTGCAAAAGTAGTCTGGAAAAGCCACGGTCAGTATGCCACTATTTTTATCCGAGAGCTATATCCCCAAGCTATCATAACTCAATAATTAGGACACAGTAGCATTGTTTTTGTGATTGTGAATTCTAGGGATTTGTGTGAGGAAAAATTAAGATGGATTTAGCTGTTTTTATTGGAAGCTCATCTGCCAACAATCCACTAACAATTGCAAGGACCCATTAAATGTGGAAAGGAAACTTGCTAATATTTTTCATGCGTGTTTTCAAAGCATCATATTTACTTTCTGACACTGTACAGTGACCACAAGCCAAGGCCAGAGAAAAGTGATCTCCCCTGGGCTGTCTGCAGTCTGTTCTCTGACTTCCTCCTCTTGGCCCAGTTTAGTTCAGACATTTCAACAGCTTGACTAAGCCTCATCACCATTTAGCTGCCAAGCTTAGTGGCTGCCAGTCTCCCTAGTAGCTTTTTAAGTGCACCTGTTACCAGTACTATGTTTCTATGTTTGAATCAAGAAGGCTAGACCTTTCCGGTCTACCCCAGTGGCCAGGTTCTCTCTCAAAGGAGAATTATTTTTAATATTACTTCATCATTCTTCTTCAGGGAAAAAAATTTTCCCTCATAAGTTTCTTTCCTTATGGAGAAATTACATTTATGCCAAAACTGGTATGCAACATCTGTTTTGGGTTAGTTTATGGAGAAATGGTTCTGAGCATAAATACTGCTGATAATTTTTTTTCTTGTGTGGGGCCTGCAGATCTATATGAAAAATACCTGAAGACTTGGTTAAGAACTGAGAGGTTTTAAGTAGGACATCTAAACTCCATTTATAATGAAGTTAATCTGATATGTAATATATATGTTACATGGTAATTATGTATAAATACTGGGTCCTTCATATAAAGGACTATAATTGACATGGAGCTAAGGCAGCATTTTGGGAGCAAGCTCAGAGGACAGATGGATGGAAAAGCAGTTTAAGCTGCCTTTTGCTCTTAAGTGTCCTGGACCAGAGGAGCCTCCTTGGGCAGTCTCCTCTGCTTTTCCATTAGCGTTTGCTCCAGGCCAGGAGGCTGGCTGTTGGTGGCTGGAAATAACCCTGCCTACTCACAACAAAGGTGATATAAATTTAGAAAGAAAAAATATAGTGTCTTCTGTTTTGACCCTCTTACCAGTCTTTGAAACACTGTATACTATTTATCTGTATGATATTTATGAATCCTTTATAAGTGGAAAAAAATAAGACATGTTAGATTATTTCAATTCTTTGGCCATCATATAACACCAAAGAGATTCTTCCTAGATAAATCTTTGCAGCTACTAAAGATGTTTGAGCTAATTTTTGCCCAATTTGACCATCACTAAATGTTCACTAGCTATAGTGTTCACTTATCAGTGGACTATTTAGTCTGTAGATAAATTGGTGGTGTGTTTAAAAGTGGACTACTGTACAAGCTACCTATTAATCTACATTTTCTAAAATGCTAATATCAAATATAGTAAGAAGCTCTGAACCATGAAGCTGGTCCTATGTTGAATCTTACCTTGAAGATGTCTACTAATTTTTCTACAAGCTATGGCAACTCAAGTGACATCTGTCCTATGACTGATTTGGTGTGACGTGACCATATGATATGGCTTCATCTTATCTTCCTCTCATATAGCACATTCAATATGCTAGCAATTCTTGTTGGCTCAATCATGGAAATATATCTGAGGTCTGCTAGCACACTGGTCTAAGCCTGATCGATACATTTTTCAGGGATGATTATTATCTTTTTTCAACTCCTAGTTTTGCTCCATCCTGCAGTCTGTTCTCCACAGTGCTGTTTTCTCTCAACTTCCTGCTGTAATGGCTTTCCATTTCATTCAAAATAAAATATGAGTTCAAAATTCTACACCTATCCCTTCCCTGGTATCTCACTCCTTATTTCATCAGCTTCTTTCCCTTGCTCCATGCATTGACTTCCTGGCTTTTTCTCCAACATGGCAAACCCGCTTTCACACAGGGTAACTGCATTTTCTGTGTAAAACATTCTATTTCCTGACAGCCACATGACTGCTTTTCTTACTTCTACAGGCCTCTGCTCAATTGCCTAGTGGCTTTTCCAGATAAACATATTTAAAGTAGCACTCACGCCTCCCCCCTCCTTTGTTTCTCTATAACTTGGCATCAGATACAAAAGACATTGGGTATTTTGGACTTGCTCATTGAAGTTTTATGACACCTGGGCTCTTGCATGTAGGTGCATCCCTGAGCCCTCATCTTAGAACTCCACCTTACACTGTGCAGTTTAAGCCACTTGCACCAAGGTCTCCTCTTGGAATCTTAATTTTCTAAAATTAAAGTTTACAATTTTTTTTTCTAATTATACCTCACACTCGCACACGTAGTATGTGTGCCACATTGCTGTGTGGATGTTAGAAAACAACTTGTGGGAGTCAGTTCTCTCCCACCAGGAATCAAATTCAGGTCATCAGGCTTGGTAGCAAGCACCTTTAACTCTTGAGCCATCATCTCCCTGGCCTAGACTTTCGAAATCCTAATTCCATCGTTCAAACATATTGGAGCTACAATCCTATTTTTTGGCTCTACTTTCTTTGGCGGGGGAATGAAACCAGAAAAAGACCCAGAGATACCGAATGACTAGGCTCTGCGCTCAAAAACGCTGCTGTATCTCATTTCAGGGAGAGACATAGGCTATTCTTAAGACAAAGACCTTGATAACTTGAAGTTAAATGACTGGCCACTCAACGGAGACCCAAATCCAGGCATGATAGACTCTATACTGCCTCCTAGCTGGCTGTCCCAGTAGTTCAAGTCTGGTTAGTGAAACAGTAGGAATCAAAGCTTTTTCAGCAGTTCCATGTAGTAGAGGCAGACGCATATTGCAAACATGTGGTGTGCAAAATATGTAATGTAATGTTTCTGTAATTCCACTTTATAAGTATGACCGTATCTCAAAGATCCTGTATCTCGTACCAGGTAGCTCAACTTTCGGAAGCGTCCTGAAAGGCATTCCCAATGCTGGAACGTTAAAGTCAAGGTTTGCTTAGGCAGACTCCGGGAAAACTCTCATTTCCCTGCACTGACACGGTGTACAGGCAGCTTAAACAACTTGGTAAAAAGAGAATGGGATCAAAACACGATGATCCGGAGGCAGGGGCCGACCGCCATAAGCGAGGCACACCCCAGTTCTCTGGAAAGCAGCTGCGTGGGCTCCGGAGCAGGGTGCGGGCGCGGGGAGGGGCCTGCGGCGGCCCGCCCTCTCCTCGGGGATGCCGGGATGTTTACCCTCCTGACAGCCGCGGCCGCGGGAGGAGGAGCGGAGCCGGGAGGATGGGCCGCCGCTAGGCTCGCACTGGTAAGCGGCGGCCGAGCGGGGTGGGAGCCGGCGCCTGCAGCGGCGCGGGCAGAGGCGATCGGCCCGGGGTCCCGCAGCCCGCAGCCCTGCAGCCCGCGTGGACCGAGCTGCCCCGGCGTCCCGGTGAGTCTGCACGGCCCGGCCGGGTGGGGCCGGTGCTGGGAGCGGGCGGGCCGCCTGGAGCCTCGGGCTCGCGTGCCTCCGAGGTCGGGCCGGGCCGCCTGCAGCTGGCGGAGGGCGGTGCAGGCCGCTGGCGGCGGGAGATCGGCTCCCAGGCGCCGCGACCCCCGGGAAGCTCCGCTGATGGGGTGGCGGCGGCAACAGGTCTCCGGGCTCGGACGGGAGGAACTCCGACGAAGACCCGCCTCCGGGACGAGCTCATTGGTCACCGTGGCTATTTACCGCTCGCGGATTGGCTCAACCGATTCGGCTGCAGCCCAGTTTAGAAAAGTGAAGTTCACCGACCTGGGAGTCGGGGTGGCGGGGTAACAGGCTAGGGAACCGATCAGGACCGATCCCGGGCTGGGATGCCGCAAAGTAGGGCCTAGGTGAAGTTAGAGGGCAGTGGAGGAGGATGCTGAGCAGTGCCGGCTGCCTCCGCCTGGTGCTGGAGGCCTTGGAAGACCCACAGCAGATGCTTTTATGGATTCACATATTGTACTCGCAAAGCCTAAGTCTTTGCCCTAGCTAAATACTAAGAATATATTTACTTTAGAGCAAGATATGTTTATGCCCTTTACAATTCTGGTGATGGAACTGAAGATAGAAAAAACAATATAGAGATGAGATGACTCTTTGAGATGACTCTTTGAGTTTACTTTGAGATTACTAATCTTAAAGGTTGTAATTAAAAACAATCAGAGGCCCGTAGTTTGTATTGTTAAGACTACTCTTTGGTTTCTCCTCCAAGGAATCTGCAGTTCCAGTAGGCACGTTACCTACAGCCGCTCACGACAGTGTGCTTTGATAGGTTGCTTTACAGAATAATACTCAGAATATGTGTGTTATGAGTCTCTTCTCTTCTGGACGATGGGATGTTTAGTTTAGAGCGGTTTAGTACCCACTCTCAAAAATTCATAATATGTTTGGGACAACCGGACAAACTCTGAAAACGATAAGTAAAAAATAAGGTTATGCCTGCAGTGCATTGTAGCATTTCTTGCTGGTATTCATGGCTACTGTATTTGGTGACGGCCAGTGCACTTGATTCAGCTAGCATGCAACCTCAGTAGTTATTTTANCTTCATAGTTCTCTGCTACACTCCGAGAGATCCGCTCCATAATTTGTTTTACATCCCAAACCGTTGCAACCCCTGCTTGGGCGAGGGGTGGGGAGGATGTTGGACATTTGGAAAAACTTTACTTCTTAGAGGGGCAATAAAGTAGATCGGGGTAGGGGAATGAGAGGAGGGCCTGTGGAGAAGGGACTCTGGGGTGGAGTGGAATCAGGGACCCAGTGACCATGCAGTCCTCAGATTCCGCTCTAAGGTGGGAGACCCCGCCCTTCAGAGCACTGACAGCCACCGCAACCAATGGGCGGCGAGGACACCCGGCCCTAGCTCAGCAGGGCGGGTACTTCCTACCGCTGCCCTGGCCTGGGAGAGCGAGGCCAAGTTTCTCTGAGGATGTGGGCCTGTGGAAAGAAGGGCTGAGGCTCAGTCTTGTGCAATCAGTGCATAAAAATAGAGGGAGGGGGCTCTGGTTTCCTTTGCGCCCTTTGTTAACTTTCAAGATTCGGCCTCAGCTTGAAGTCACCGCTTCCACCGAAACCATAGTAGATGAGAAACGAACCTGGTCAGCAAATTAAATATAGTCGGTGACTGACTGGGGCTTTACCCCGACATCATCTGAAACTGAAAACCAAGAACTGCCAGAAGAAAACTCGGTCGACACTTTCATGGCAGTTTGGCAATCTTACTACGGCTATGACACTCTTGAGTTTAAAAAGTCAAGACTGCATTTTCAGACAGATAGACCTATTTTGTAATCTAAACTACTACTCAAGTGTATTTATCTGGATAATACCTGTCTCACGACACTTCTTTCCCACAAACATGCTTTCTTGGCTGAGCACTTAGAAGATTTCTCTCCAGTAGTAAAATAGAAGGAAAACGCCCCTGATCTGGTGGAGGAGGGGAGGAGAGGCCGCATGGCTGGCATGCCCTTCCTTACTAAATTAAAACCCAGCATCGAAGTTTCAAATAAGCTGAAGTGCAGAGCGGTTACACCGTGTAAAGATAGGTACTGCCAGGACTCTTCTCCCACTTCCGGCCTTCTGGGGATTGCAGTTGACGCCTTTCAGCCTTGGCTTACTACAAACATTATAAGCAGTTAGCATTTACAAAAAAAAAAGAAAAGAAAAAAATTAAGTGATTTTTTTTTAAAAAATAGATTTTGTTATTATAAGACTGTGCAAGGTAGCTGTTCCCAGTTTCACCTAAGTGTCTTTTAGAATATGTGAGTAGTGTGTGGGCAGATATTTTACTTCATAGTCTAAACTGCAATGAAGTAGCAAACCTACTGTAGTTCTGAAGATGTGTGGATGACATGGGTGCTCACTATTTACTCTGAATTGATTTATCAGCATTTCTACAAATATAGCAACATTTTCTAAGAAGTATTTCTTGATACTTTTCAACTTGTTTCAGTTTAATTCTTCCCTTTGCAATGTTTTTCTTCATGGAGATTATAGGTGAAATAACATTTGGTTATATAAATATAACCAAGCATATGTATTTGTGTAATTTAATGGAAGTTGACAATTTAATTTGTTTTTCCCTTGACATAGGGTCTCACTTTGTAGCCTTTGCTGGCCTGGAACTTACTATGTGTTCAGCCCAGCATTGCTTCAAACTCGGCACACTCCTGCCCCAGTTTCCCACGGGCTGAGATTATAGGCATGAGTTACTCTTCTTGGTTTAGAATTTTTAAACTTACACAACTTATGAACTGTAAAACGTCTAAACTACTGTTTTGTCATTTGTCAATCAATAGTTTGATTATCCCTATGGTGTTAACATATTTCTCATAATATTTTTTCCTTCTAAAGAAAACAACTTACAGCTCGTGCTTTTTTGGTGAGGCATGGGAATGAGGACAGAACCTCAAGAACCAGTCTTTCCTTTTTTGAGCAGGATCAATGATTTTTTTTTTGTAACCTTTATTAAAAAACCACTTTATCATACTGTGTATGAGACCCTAATAGGATGAGCTGTGGTGGAGTTAATAGCTGTCCACAGTATTATGCAGACAGTGCACAAATGAGAAAAATGTACTGGTTTGTAAGAATTTACAGATGTGTGTTTTCTATGATTTAGTGAAAATAATCCTTTTTGTACATTGCCACAGCTTTTGTGTGGATGGTAGTTAAGGGCTACTTTAAACTCCAACTGCCTTTGTACAGACAGGGATTCACAAACTCTAAACCGTCTGATGATAAGTATTTTTGGCTTTGTGGGCTGTTTTGTCTGCTGGAGCTCCTGCCTGTATAGCCACAGACAATACCCATATATGTGGTTATAGCGGTGCTCCAATAAAACTTTATTTATATAGAGGATACCATCAAAGGCCTACACATGAGTTCTAGGCCATTGAGTTTCCCGACAACGGTGCTCTGTAAACGTTTTTATTCTTCCAACCTGTGTAAGAATTCTAATGAATTCCCTAGAATAATGGCCACTGTGCACTCCCAAATTTTGCTTGTTGGCATTCATAAACATCCAAGCCACTTAGGTTAGTGTCCTGCTGTGCAGGATAAGGGTGCCAAGGTAAAAGTGTTTACTAGACTAGAATAGATGCAGAAAAGATTTGATAGAGAAAATAATCTGTAAGAAGAGACAGAGATGCAGGGGGCAAGTACTCAGAAAGAGAAGCCTGGAGAGGGGATGGGTGGCCTGTCTCTACAGTTAGGTTTAGACAGTCTTTGTGTCTGGGGGACNTCAGACCCATCCTGTGATGCAGAATGAGTGTGTGAGTGTGGGCTGTTTCTTGCTTTCTCCTTAGCAAACTAAGGTAGGATCTGATGCCAGTCATTTCTCTCTACTTTTTAGCTAGTGAATTCTGATGTTTCATCAATGAATTTTTATTTTAGCCTACTGGTATGACTGTTACCATTGGAGGGAATTTTGGGCATATGTGATTTTAGTAAGCCTTTTTCCCCCCATTCCTTTTTAAAGAAAAGTGGAAAAAATTGAGAATAGTGCCACATGTCACTAGACAGGGTAAGCTGAGGCAGAGTTCTAGTGCAGCATGGACTACATAATATCTCAAACAGCAACTACATCCACTACAACAGAAAACAAAACAAAACAATGCCCCCCCCCCAAAAAAAAAAGGAAAGAAAAGTGGACTTAGTCTTTCTAGTAAAAAAGGAAACCAATAAATAGCTGTAAAGGGCCTGTTGTGAAGGAGTGTGTGGCCACAGGGAGATGTGGGGCCTCCTTCTGCTCAAAGAATGAGTTTTAGGCTGGCTGGGGTGCAGCTCCTAGAAGCAGTTGGAATGCAGCGGAAAATGAAACACCTTGCAAATCACCCAGTAGAACTGCTTCATCCTCGCCAGCAGTGGATCTTAGTTGTATGAGAGTTTTGACTCGGTAAACCCTCAGGGAGGCCAGGTGGAAACTGGAACATTTCAGAGCTTGTGGCCAGTTGCCTTCAGCTACAGGTAACATCTTTATCTGACCCTCCTGCATGTGTATTCTCGTTTGCTGTGTTTACTCTGATGTGGAGAATCCAGACACAATGCGCTGTTTTTTTTCCCCTTTCTGTCACCCTTGTTGAGTAATTTTGGTTTGTTCAGACTATGGTTTTTCTACCTCACATCAGCTTGCTTTGAATAGTAAATGAAAACATCTTTGGAAGTGCAGAATAGTTAGTGAGCTGTGGTTTCATTTCACATTTCTCTATCCGTGGAACTTTCAGGGGAGGGAAACAGTGGACAGATACTTCTGATGACAGGTTTTGTCATCCACTCTGTGTTGGCTCAGCCTTGCCTGAGGAGGGTGCCTCACTGTTGAGTACTTACAGCTTTCCCTGCTTCAATTCTTCTTTCCCTTTGGCCCTGTGATCTCTATATTTATAATTTAATGCTTTGCACTTTTGAGGTAGCATTTTGATGATTTTTTATTAGCGGAGCCACAGTTAGGAGGAAGTTGCTGCTCTGGGGCCCCCAGAACTATACTCCAGCCATTCCCATCACAGAAGTGGAATCATTGAGCCTTGGGATGCCACACCCACATGAGTTTCTTAGGGCTGTTCTACTAGCTGGCATCATCAAACAACCTGGATTGATTCAGTGCCAGTTCTGAAGAATGGGTGCTAGAGATCAAGTTTCTCTTTGAAGGCTATGGAAAGTGT
>LZPO01117290.1:43875-54528 GCA_001675575.1 Neotoma lepida
ACTTCTTTAAGAATCCAAATAGGGATCTTGTCTTTCACATTCTCAGAGAGAAATTCTGCAACGAAAAGCAGAAGAAACAGTGCTCTCTCACCCCTGCATCATTTCACACTTTGGAGAAGCATCCCTTACTTACTCCTTAACCTTTTGCATGGAAGGTAGCCGGCGTTTGTTGCTTCTAGGATAAAGATTTGGGATCTTGCTGTATCATTTATTACACCTGAACATCATACACCTTCCTTTAATGAGGAGCAACTGAGAAAGAAGGCAGACCTTCTTTTTATTTTTTTTTTAAAGATTTATTTATGTAATCAGAAGAGGGTGCCAGATCTCATTACAGATGGTTGTGAGCCACCATGTGGTTGCTGGGAATTGAACTCAGGACCTCTGGAAGAACAGTCAGTGCTCTTAACCCCTGAGCCACTTCTCCAGCCCCAAGGCAGACCTTCTTAATCACCTCAAGTTAGATGCCCGTGTGAACTTGCATTCCGTTTCCTGACTGTTAGGTCAGTACTCTTTATAATCACTTTTTTCTTCTGACTTTGTTTATTCAAATATTTATTGGAGTTTGTGTATCAGAGGTATACAAATGAGGAATAAACATCCGGCTTCTAAGTAGTTCTTGCCTCATATGTTTAGTAGATAGGTTGGACCACAGATGGACTTCATTAAAATATATGGTGACAAGGAGTGTGCCAGTTAGTTTTGATGCAGTGATGCAAACTAGAGTCATCTGGGAAGATAAAACCTCAGTTGAGAAAATGCCTCCATCAGATTGGCCTGTGGGCAAGTCTTTGGGGGGCATTTTCTTGATTATTAATCGATATAGGAGGGCCCAGCCCAATGTGGGCAGTGTCACCTCTGAGCTGGTGGTCCTGGATTGTAGGAAACAAAACAAGCTAATGTAGCTATTAGGAGCAAGCCAATGAGCTGCTTTCCTCTGTGGCTTCTGCTTCAGTTCTTCCCTCCAGGGTCCTGTCTTGGCTTCCCTGGATGGACTATAACTAAGCCAAATAAACCCTTTCCTTCTAAACTTGCTTTTGCTTAGTGCTATATCACAGTAACACAGATGCAAACTAGTACAAAGGGTTACCCGGGAAGGAATAAGACTGGCTATGACAACTAGGTAGGAAGGCTTCTTCAATAAGATGGTGCAACCTGTGTCAGAAGAATGGAGGTTTGAAATAACCTGGCATTTGGAGGAATATAAATGGTGTATTAAGCTAGAATGTAGTATTTCTGTGGGGAAAAATGCTGATGAAGAAAGACCAGGGATCAGAAAATTATGCTTCATTCATTAAAGGGGTTTTAAACACAGGAAGAACAAAGTTACTTGATTGTCATCTCAGATATATCATTATATATGTTATATATATTTAATGAGCACATAGAGTAAGAATTATTATGTAGACGAAAGTTTGTCCGGTTCCCCCGCCCAGCTCCCACGGCCGGTTAGACCCAAATAAACACACAGAGGCTTATACCATTTTAAACCTTGGCCCTGGCAGGCTTTTCACTAGCTAGCTCTTACATCTTAAATTAACCCATTTTATAAATCTATGTCGCCACGTGTTCCACGTGGCTTTACCTGTGTGCCGTTACATGTTGCTTTCTGGGCGGCAGAATGGCGTCTGCCCCTGCTCTGCTTTCGGCTTCTCTTCCCCTAGTTCGAATGTCCCGCCTAACCTTATTCTGCCTCACCATTGGCCAAACAGCTTTATTTATCAACCAATCAGAGCAACACATTTTTAGAAAGACATTCCCATCATTATTACTGAAACCAGGAAGAGCAATGAGCAGGTTGTAGTACTGGCAAGAATCATGAGGTCTGGGTTGAGAAGAGAGAGGTTTGGAATGTAGAATTCATAAGAAATGAGGACTTGTATGGAGATAAGGGAGTAGGCATTAGGGTTACTATAACCTAGAGAATTATATGGGTTGCTGAAGCAGGAATGCAATCACAAAAAAGTGACTACAGGATTGAATGGGTTTAGAATGTTTAACACTTTAGACATACTNTGTGTGCCTGGGCTGTTGGACAGAAAGATACGGCAGTCACAAATGGCATTGTAGAGCTACAGGTTTGNAACTCATCAGTATGTAGGAGGCAGGTTCTGTGCCACTGAAAATGCATGACTATTGATTTAAATAATCAAGGGATTTACTGTTAAAGGAAACCCGAGCAAAAGAATCAGCAGCCTTGTTTATTGATCATGGAGCAAAAGGTGCATTTTGTATAGAAATGATAAAATAGATAAAATAATTTTCTCATCATGCTCTTCATCTTAGATTCACCTGGCTCATTTGCTTTATTGCAAGTGACTACAGAGAAGTAATAGTTACACATGCAGTATTCTACACCAGTGCTTAATGAAACCAAGTTACTGGAACCAGACTCCTCGTCAAGAAATTGGAAGGGGGGATCAGAGTGTTTTTTGTTATCACAAAATGTCAAAAGTAATGCAATAATTACTTTAATAATCTGAGGAAAACAGGGTAGTGGCTAAAAAAATGTGTACAACCAAATTATTGTTTGCATATGATGTCAATGAAGTGATTGATATGCTTACATTTTCAAGGATTAGAGAGATGTGTGTTGCACATGAACTTTTAGAAATTACTTGGAAGCGTACTATTAGAGAATTAAAATTTCCCAGAGGTCATTGGGAACTGGAACTGGGGATCTTTGAACACAAGCTCTATGGATGAGCATGGGAATCAGTGTAAATGCAGAAGACTAAACTGGTGTTCTGCAGGACTAGAAATGCTACACAATGCCAGAAGCAGTTAGAGAGAGAGGCTGTGGTTGGAAAGCCCTTAATCTGAGAACGAAGAATTGGGTATTAGGGAACAGGGAAGAGGCTTCAGAATCAGTTCCTTAGCTGGTGTGGGGCTGTATTCCACCACCTCTCAAATGAGCAAAAGTGTTATTGAAGGAGGTCTTTAAACAACTTGGCATCATCATTAGTAGAATATCAAATAAGGGAGGCAGGGCTATCTGCTTGTTTTTCAAAGCTTGATAAGATCAAAGCAAGAAAACATGGTCCCCATGGCAGGAGGTTAAAAATAGTGTATGTAGGGGNTGATACCCAAGACAGAGTGTAAATAAAACATTTATTGCAGCGTAGTAACGGATTTGTTCAAGATTTAGATTAACAAACAGTCCTCAACTGTGTGCACTCAGAAGATACCAATCAAGCAAGGGAGGTTAAAAGTAATAGGCCAAGGCCTATCAGGAACAGACAGCAGAAAAGACAGAGGGGTAGCGGTGTGGATTCTAGAGTAGGATTAATGAGGATAGTTATTAGACACGACTAAAGAATTACCTAGTGCCCTGAGAAGTAGTTCTCTAATAACTGGAATAACTAAAGCAATACTCTTAATAATCAGAATACAAAAGGAATGTGAGTCGCCTGCACAGTTAGACTTCTAAGCTTAGTTTTTAAATTTGTGCTTTAAAATTTTATATCAACTGAATAGGGAGCTTCTAACCCATGCTCTTGAGTTACTAATTAAAACCTGCCAGAATTAGGACCAAAAGAAAACATTTGACCATCTATTCACCAAGCCATGTCCAATAGATTACCAGGATTTTCCAAGGTAATAATCCAGATTTAATAGAAATTTATAGCCAGTGCAGTTTGGAAAAAGCTGCATAAGGCATCTTTGGGCATAGCACAGTGTACTTTATAGCATATTAGGAACCTGGTAGCTCAATGTCGTATAGACTCATTTGACATGGATGCTGCCCTTTTGGATTTTGGTCATGAAATACCAGTTAACATGTCATAGGAGACTGGCCCTTTAAAGCAGGCTTTGGAAAACATAAATATAANTGTACAAATATGTGATAAAATTAGAACAGTAAAACACAGCTGGAGCCTGTGAGAGATGTCTCAGTTTTTAAAGCCTTTGGTGCTGAGGCTGAGGACCTGAGTTCCACCTTCAGCACCCACAGGCTCGGGGGTGTGGAGAGTGTCTCCTGAAAGCTTTCTTCAGATCCCTGCACTCCCCGTGGCATGTTGTAACCCCTCAAAGTAAATCAATATAGGTAATAAAGGAATTTGATAAAATGTGGTTTATGTAACAGCATATTATATAGTAATACATATGGTTAACATACATTACCTATATTGTACTTTATGAGATAGTTTTTATTCTTATGTAAATTTGTAATAAAAACAAAATGAAATTGTATGTTTAACAATAATAATGACCAGGAGTTATCTGAGCATAAATACAGATGACTTGCTAGGAAATAGTTGCATGGTTCATTGACTCCTTTGGTTCAGTAAGAGTTGTACACTAAGCTTAGAGGAGCAGGCACCATTAGCTGTCATCCGATGCTGGCTCCTCTTTAGTTCAGAAACAAAAAAATCCTCTTTAAAAACAGGGATTATTGTTTGACCTGGGATATGGCCAGTTTAATATTATAATTTTGTATAAGCTTGCCTTTTTCCCTTTTTGTCTTTTTCACTTTCTTTCCTTTTTTTCCTCCCTTAACTGTGTATCCCTGGCAGGCCTGCACCTTGCTCTGTAGCCCAGGCTGGCCTCAAATTCAGAGATCTGCCTGCCTCTGCCTCCTGAGTGCTAGGATTAAANGTGTGTATACCACTTTGCCCATCAAGTCTGTGCTCTTAATTGTTGTAGTTTAAGTTCTTGGATAGAAGAAATATGTGAACTTTATGATTTTTATTACTCATTCTAATAAGAAGCCTTCTTAGGGCTTCATTGGTCTATTCAAGTGAAAGCATTCTTTGTAATGTAGCCTTGCATAATTTTAAGATTAAAATAGGCATTAGAAAAAAATTAGTTTTTTTTTTCTTTTTTAAATTGTGAGGCACCATGTGGGTGCTGGGAATTGAACTCAGGACCTCTGGAAGAGCAGCCAGTGCTCTTAACCCCTGAGCCATCTCTCCACCACCCGCCCTTTTTTTTTAATTGTAAAACATGGTTTTTCAGAATTGAAATAGATGGTTTTTAGGACAGGCTTTTATATTTGGTTAATTTATGCAGCAAGTCTTGAATTCTTAAGATGAAGCTAATTATGGTCTAATCCTTAAGTGACTAGATGTTCATAAAGATTCTTGAGCACTGAAGAAGGGTGACTCTGGGCATACAGGACGCTGAAGGCAGCTCTCTAGAAGAGAAGTGGTTGAACAGGAAAATGAAGGGATTTGGGGACCTGAGGCTGGGCTGGAACTTTCCAGGATGCGGTTGAGTTTTGAAGTAAACACAAATTTCTGTGGTCTTGGCAATGTCTGTATAGTTCTTGAAGCCCTGNCCTTGACCTGTGGCTTTTGAAGAGTTTGAGAAAATGTTGTTCATATGCAGATTTCTGCACTTGTTCCTGCCCAGAAGGAGCTTCCNGAANACCCAGCTAATTCCGTGTCCCTGTCCATGAGCGCATGCGTACAGCACACATGGCTATGGCTTCTCCACTGAGTTTCTTATCTGTAATCTGTAATTATTTCTTATTCATTCTGTAGTAATGTTCTCAGAAGCCGCCTGTGGAAAAGTTCTGCAAAGTATAAAACAGTGTGTGTATTTTTACTGGAAGAATACATACCAACAGAGTTTGTAAATCTTAAAAATCAAGGCAGAAGGGCAACTTGAAGATCTTTTTTGTCTCCCTTTCATATGGGTTTCCAGTTCAAAAATAAGCTTGCCTNAATATTTAAAAGCCATTATTACATTGTAGAAAAAGTTCATCAGCAACGCAGTTGTGCCATAATTTGTAATCTTTATGTTGNCATTGTCACTCTAATTTGTTCTGAATGAATACCGAGACCTGTTTNAACTGTAGGTTGATGATGATGAGCACAGCTGGATGAACTTTTGTTTCTTCCTAACAGTTTGTNCAGGATTGGGCAGACTTTCCCTCTCATGCCGGATTGCACAGGAGGGATGGGAAAGACACTGAGATAAACCCAAGGACTAAGTCCGCTTGGCTTAGGGGTGATAGGGTCAAGGCAAGAGGGAAGAATTTTTGTTGCTATCACTTAACACATCTCNCCCTTTTTGGATGCACTTTCTTGATGATAATTATTGTTTGGTGGGAGCTCCAACTCAGCCCCTGGCGTGCAGGGAAGGGGGGGCCTTCCAGCCCAGCGCCACAGACACCGAGCCTCCTGACTCCTGGACTCCTGGCCGGTTCACCTGTGCAGCAGCCGAGCACTGGTCGGCGGGCTGCTGAACCCGCCCCTTCAAAGCTGGCCAAACACGGCTCTTCCCAAGAGAGGCTAAAGACCACTCCCACGGCTTATTTAAGCAGCATCCCAGAAACTAGACGTGTGTTTTCTCTGGTCTCTCATCCTGGTCTCCTCTCTGAGGGGCTGGGGAACGACCCGGGAACATTTGNGCATTAAACCTGGCCTTTCCTAATTTGTTCTAATTTGGATTGCTGCATTGTTGGAGAGGCTTATTCAGGATATAAGAAGCTTACCACTTATGACTTTATAACCCTTTTTAATTATTATAATCAAATTATAATCTTATAGGGAGGTGGTCAGATGATAATGTTGCTTTTGTTTATTGAAGAATCACAATGAGAATACACATGGAGTGTTGTCAAGAAGTTATTTTTCAATTTAAAGGAAACAANCTCATAGCTGTAGTAAATGAATTACCTTCATATAGTCATTTACTAAAAATTAAGTGTGAATTAGTAAATAGGCTTAGAGTTCAGACATTTTCAATATTGACTTGCAGTAGGAAAACTGTCTGTGGAATACTGTATGAAGCAATGCTCCAATTATACATCCCTAGTGATTGACTTCATTTTAGTGTAAGAAAAATACGGGGAAGTTTGTGTAAGGGGCACAGGTTCTTGCACAGAGGCCACCTGTTTTTCATACTTTGCTCACTTACTTTAAATATATGGTACTGCCCATGTTTGCTGAGATAACTAATTATAATTTGAAATCTTAGAGCTTTGTGTTATCTTTAGATAGTTTAGAAAAAAACCAGTGAAATTAAAACAACATTAGTTTGTTTGTTTTGTTTTTGGTGAGGTCATACATGTTTGGTATGTCACTCTAAACAAATAAAAAACTTTATCCTTCATATNTTACCTTTCAAATTACTCAGTTTTCTTTTCCACAGAAAAATTTAACTGAGAGGTACCTTTGGAATTAATTACACATCACTTCCAAGGTTGTGCTCTGGATGGTAACTAACCCACGGCACCCCTAAGTCCCCATCTGACTCAGAAGGTCAATAAACTCTGAATTTGTGTAACATGAGTTATTATTTATGAAGAAATTACAATTGGGTGAACTTTAGAGACTAGACAGGACTGGAGGCCTCGTCATCCTGTGGCATCAGTTGATACCGAGGTAACTAAGGTTCAGAGAGAATGGTCAGATGTCTCAGAGAAACCCCTAGTAGACTTGGTGGAGTCTGTGTCAAGCCCNGCCTTCTCCCCTGTGACTATTCCTTTGTGAGAATTTCCCAGTGACAGCCAGGCTGCCAAGGAGCAGAACAGCCGCAAATGTGAAGCCAGAAACTTGAAAGCTTGTGGGACTCTCAGGTCTCATCCCCTGCCTTGCAGGAGAAATGATCACTTGACCAGTTGATGATTTATTTTGCCCATGGACTAACCCGTAATTTAAATTTAAAATATAATTTACTAACATTTAAAAGTCAGCTTTTCTGACTCTATTCTTGCTGCCAGGCCTGGGGCATTTGCTTTCAGTGTGTATTATAAATAAGTAATTAAGTTATGGGAAAGCAAACACTTCTTTAAAAATGACAAATTAAAGGGTAAGTGGTTGAAGTAGAAAACTCATTAAACTTTGTCAATTAATCAAATAATGTTATATCTTAGCATTATTACTTTTCTCTTCTAATATAAAAGTGACAGACATGCATTTAAAATAGCTTTGTATGTTTAATATGTTGAACAAATTGTAAGTGGGTGGTGTTGTTTGTTCTTTGGCTCTTTTTGGGGGGGCTGCCACTCGACTCCCAAATAAATCACACATGGAGGCTTATTCTTAATTATGAATGCCCAGTCTTAGCTTGGCTTGTTTTTAGCCAAGTTTTTAACTTATCCTGTTTACCTTTTGCCTCTGGTTTTTTTCCCATTCTCTTCTGTAAATCTTATTCTTTGGCTTGCTGTGTAACTGGGTGGCTGGCCCCTGGAGTCCTTCTCCTCCTCTGGCTACTTCTTCCACCACTCCTAGATTTCTCCTTCTGTTTATCCTCTCTGCCTGCCAGCCCTGCCTATTTCTGTCTCCTGCCTCACTATTGGCCGTTCAGCTCTTTATTAGACCATCAGGTGTTTTAGACAGACACAGTAACACAGCTTCACTGAGTTAAACAAATGCAACATAAACAACAGTAACACACCTTAGAATACTATTCTCCAACAGGGTGTTCCTCTGGTTTATCTCTTCTCATGGAAATAGACTGAAATAATCAAAAGACAAACAAGTGGGAAAGGTCAGTAGTGAGGATTAGAACAATCAGCTTCTAGAAAGTTCTGTTTAATGGACAGTTTTAACTGGAAGAGTGTAAATCCCAGAAGAATTAGAGGTGCCTGTAATGGTAACTCTCAGTTCNGAACTTACTTGTTGACCTACTAATTTCACTAATACATGTTTCACTAATNTTTTGGGGTTTCTCTTTTGTGTAACTCTTGTATTGAGTAATAAGTAGCCCCATTTTAGCCTGTGTGTCTAAATAGAAAAAGCTATTTTAATCTGTTAGGCTGTGAGGTCATCAGACAGTATGGATGTACATGCGGATAAAAGGGAGAAGGGAAGAGAGACTGAGTATTTTGTATATCTGCTTTCCCATCATAGACCAATTCCATGGATTATAAATCAAAATTTGAAATTGCTCTTCTGACTCATTCTTGCTGACAGGCCTGGGGCATTTGATGTCAGTACATATTACTAATAATTAAGTAATCTGAAAGTAGACATTGCAGGGCTTGTAAGTTTATGTTTTGAGCATGGCTTCTGTTTTCCAGATTTTGGGAACCATTAACTGTGTGTTCTGTCCCATGCTGACTCTGTTTACAGCATTCACAGACGAGTTGAATAAAACGGAACACAGTTGGTAACCCACAGTAGCTTATTATGTTCCCGGAAGGTTAATTGTGGAAAAAGAACTGTGCCAGGCATTCTGGGAGAGTCAGAGGGCTCTACTGCAGACTTTGTTGGTAAGGCCTTCATAATTCCTCTTGGTAGTGCCATTAACGGTATGAAAAGGCCTTAGTGCTGAGAGTCTACCATAGCATGGGGCTGGCGTGGGGTAGGAGAGCAGCTGGGGTTATTGTCTAAAGCCCTCGTGGGACTATGCAGATTTGTCCCTAGCTTTGAGGGGAGCTGTTTCCATGGGTGAAATTAAGACCTCTGAAGCTCAGAAATGGGCTTTTTTTTGGCAGTGATAGTTGGGCATGAGACTGATTCATTCTCTTTACAAAGGCCCATGTGGTGGCATCTGTAGAATGAAAACCTTGCCCTCTAACTGTCCGAGACCCAGTCCTAAGGGCCACACTGGGTAGCCTCAGACTTGGTTGATATCCCTTGGCTATCTCTGGGCTGGAAGTTTCTGCAAACTGCTGCGAGGTTCTGAGTCTCAGGAGAAGGGCCCTTTGCTGTTTATCTTGTTACTAGCATCTGCCTGCTTCACAGAAGGAACTGAGAAAATGTCTCTTGCCTGAATAAGGGCCCGTGACGCACATCCTCTAGATATTACACTTCATGTCCTTTTGAGTGATACAGTAAGGTTAATGATGGCCCATACCTGTGGTAGTCATTCGAAAGGTTTCACTCTGTGCTTCTCTTGTTTGAATGTAAGATGCCATTTACAGATGGTCATTAACAATATTTTTCAAGTCCATTGAGACAAAGTAGAGTTAATGTTTCCATCTACTCAGCCAACATTTGCGTATCTATTATGCACCAATGGTGCTATCAGCATTGGCACCACAGTGTTAGAGTGACAAACTCCAGGTGTTTTAATGGTCTCATGTCATTCAGAACTCTATAAACATGGTTCACCAATCATGAAAAAAAAAGCCTTTTTTCCCCCTTTATTCTGTTTTATCCTAAACAATGTCACAAGTAGACATCAGACTATAGGGACCGACCTTGGACATTATGTATAGTGGAGGGACCTAGGCTGTTTAAAAGTTTGATGCCTACTTAATAATAGCTTTCTTTAAAATGATTTTATAATGAGGATACATAGATGTGAGAGTTTAGAGTTAAAAGTGTATTATTACTGCAACTTAATATTCATTAATTTCTGACAGTATTCTAAGTAGCATGAGAAGTTTTGACTTGATTTATTGGTCAGTTCTAAGTGATTGAACCTATGTGTCGGTGATTCAGGCATCAGAAATTATTCATAGTAATTGGTTATGACTTTGAGTATCATCTTTTGAAATAAGATAATTTACATTATTTTTCCCTCTCTTCAGTTACTTGGCTTGATTTACTTCATCAGCATCTGTGAAGGAAAGACAAAAAATTTTGCCTGGCCATTCTTGGAAAATTTGGAATATCGTTTCGATTTAAAATAATTGTACTACTTCTATATATTCATTGACCTGGCCTGTTTCCTATTTTCCTAGATCTTTTAAAGATCCAGAAGGCATGTAGCTAATGGTTAACTTAAGAATTCTAAATGAAATTTGATTTG
>LZPO01117290.1:55308-67736 GCA_001675575.1 Neotoma lepida
GGAGGGCAGAGCAAGTGAGTTCTACCAAGTCTTAAGTCTCAGTAGAGTGTTTTTGGTAGACATATGCATATGGACTGTGATTGGACTTGTAGAGTTCAGTATCCAGGTTCTTACAGAGGTCTAATATAAAAACCTTAAGAATTTAAGAAATAGTTCTCTAGATGTTGCAGATTGCCAGCCATGAGCATCCCATAGTGATGTCCATAGAGTATCCATAGCGAATATGAGGAAGAGACAGTGTCTCCTCTTATGGGCAATGCTGCCTGGCATAACTGCTCCGTCCATCTCCTCTCCTCTTCCTGCCTGACAGTCCATGGTTACTGTTACTTTACAGAATCCAGAATCATTTGAGGGTGGACCCTTAGACTTGCCTGGCGGGAAGTATCCTGATTATGTTATTGAGGCAAGAAGCCTTGCCCACTGTGGGTGGTACCGCTTCTCATGAGCTGAGTGAAAAGGAGGGAGCTGGGAAGGGGCATTTGCTGCTCTCTGCTTCTTGAGTAAAGATGGATGGACCAGCTGTCCCAGGCTCTTTACTGTGACTTCCAGCAGTGGTGGACGTAAACTGGAACTTTTAGCCAAAGACACCCTTTTTCCATCATGTCACTTTTTGTCAGTATGTCCTCACAGAAGTGGGGAAAGAAAGGTGGACACTTGCCATGTGAACGTCTCCTTAACCTTAGAGCGTCAGGCAAAATCACCTTCTAATGGGAAGGATTTTGGGAAAATGTCCTCACAACTTGATTGCCTGCCCGTGTTGTACCTGGCATTTTTCATTTGGAAAANTTACCTCATTTGTTCTTACCCATCCAGCTAATCTTTCTAGCTACATTTCAAATACCCCGAGGGCAGAGACCCTGCCAGTTTTACCCAGGCTCCCAGGGTCTAGTACTTTGCNGTGCAAACAGTAGGCCCTTACTTAATAATGCTAGTGTTGTAAGGATATAAACACAGATAGTGAACCTAACAANGCCAATGATAACAAGGAATCATAAACCACATTAGTATAATATGTATATGACACCTGAACTTGGTGAAGTGCCCAACATTGTAGAAGATACACAAATTAAAAGACTTGTTCAGTTATCATACTGTGGATCGAAGCTAATCTGAACCTAATATTTCTATGGATTTCTTTAAAAGTAGTTGCAATTGTTTTAGTTTTTAATCTGTCTCAACTATGTGGTCACCACTGCAGTAAGTGTACTAAGGTGACAGCTAAGTTTTGTCTATCTATGTATCTATCTATCTATGTATCTGTCTATCTATGTATCTATCATCTATATATCTATCTACGTATCTATGTATCTATATCTATCTATCTATCTAGCTATATTTTATTTTATTGACTATAGATTTTTTTTTATATAATATGTCCTGATTATGGTTTCCCCTCCCTCTACTCCTCCCAGTTTCTCCCCATCTTCCCTCCCATCCAGATTCACCCCCATTCTCTCTCTCATTAGAAAATAAGCAGGCTTCTAAGGGAGAATAAGAAAGTACAATAAGATAAATGANAACAAACANATCAGAATTGGGCAAAACAAACAGAAGGAAAAGAGTCCAAGAAAAGGTACAAGAAAAATATATAGATGCAGAGACCTACTTGTTCCCACTCTCAGGAATCCTATAAACACTTAAAACTGAAGCCGTACATAAATACAGAGGAACTGTAGGGTGAAAAAAAAAATAAGGAAAGAAAAAGCCCTGACATGGCATGATGAGACAAGGAACCTCCAAAGATGCTGTTGAGTGCATTTTCTGTTGGCATCTACTGCTGGGCGTGCAGCCTACCTTAAGAGTAGTCTGTTTCCCCAGTGAGACTCCCTTGGAGAAAACTGCATTTTCATTTGCAAGTGGTTATCAATTGGAGATAGCTTCTGGGTTAGAGATTGAGGCATGTGTCCCCTTCTCCTTTCAGCTCTGTGACCTCATCTGGTGCAGACCTGTACAGGCCCTATGCATGCTGCTTCAGTCTCTGTGAGTTCGTATGTGTGTTGGTCCTGCTATGTTTAGAGGACTTTGTTTCCTTGACCAAATCCTCCATCTCCTTTGGCTCTTACACTCTTTCTGCCTCCTCTTCTGCAGGGTTCCCTGAGCCATGAGGGGAGGAATTTGATGGAGACATCCCCTTTAGGACTGAGTGTTCCAGGGTCTCTCACTCTCTGCTTATTATCTGGCAGTGGGTCTCTGTATTTGTTCCCATCTGCTGCAGGAAGAAGCTTATCTGATTATGACTGAGCAAGGCACTGATTATGAGGATAACAGAGTATCAATAGGAGTCATTTTATTGCTTTTTTATTTTTTTGACCCATAATATTTGGTTTTAGTCTAGGTCCCGGTTCTATTTAGTATCAGGTTCTTGGTCACTCAAGCAGGGTCAGGTATGGGTTTCATTTTATGGAGTTAAATCAGATATTGGTTGGTTACTCTCACAAACTTGGTGCAACCATTGTATTAACATATCTTACAGGCAGGATACCATTGTAGGTTGAAGGGGTTTTAGGACAGCTTAGTTTTCCTAACAACCACATATATGTTTAAAGTCTGATTTTTCCATGCCTTCTGAGCAGATTCTCAAGCCAACACCATAGCTGCTTTTGTTTCTTAAAAGCCTCCTGCTGTTGGGGATGGAAGCGTCGCTGTTGGCTGCGTTTCACAGCGTTGACTCTGATGCCTACCGAGCTTGCTGCTGTAGCTAGAAAAAGGAACATAGCTCAAAGAGATTTCCCCGTTTGTTTTTCTCATTTGGTTGTTCTTAATTATGCCCAAACTGATTTGAACATTAAAAATATTCTGAAAACTTTCTCACGCTAATGAAAGTGCACCAAGGACAGAGCATGCCTGCAAGCACCACGCTGTGAAGTATAAATTAATTCTTGTGCATATTTTTCTTGTACTTTTGAAAATGGAGACCACACAGTTATGCTNTGATATGTCACCTAGANGAAACAGCCTTAGAAAGCTGTAAATTGTTGAGTTTGATGAGAAAGCAAACACTCCCCACCTAGTATGAATTACAGTATGTTTTTCTGCACATTGTGCAGTAGATGTTTAAGTATTAACTACAAGGTGTTGAAGGAATAACATTGGAAAAAAAGGCATCAAGGAGAAAGGCATCAATCTTGTTACTACTGTCAGTAAACCTGAATAAACAAAAAATGAAACACGGTTTATATGTGTGTGTGTATATATGTTTTAGTATAAGGAAAGGACTCATTCATTTTGATAGGTGATTGGCTGCTGGTTGTCTGTAGATTAATTGTCACTTTAGTTTCCCCGAAGCTGTACTAGTGGGCACATAGTGAAATACTACAACAGAAGGGGCAGTTGACCATAGTGTGTGGAGAGGTTAGAGGTCACCTGTGGGAGTCAGGTTTTTTCCTTCCACCANGTGCACAGCAGGGATCAGACTCATGTTGGCTGGCTTGGCAGCTAGCACCTTCACTTGCTCAGCTATCTTTCTGACCTTACAGATCNTTTTCTCCGTTAAGATGGAGAGACAGAATGGGCTTTGGACAATGGCTTGTGCTGCGATCCCTCACTGCCTGGACCATCTGTGTTATCATGTCTTCTTTCTAATGATGATCATTTTACTTAAATTGAAATCAGGTGGTATTAGGACAGACTGAGTACCTGAAATCTTTGGCAAAACAATTAAATCTTGCAAAATAAATATTCAGGATTGTTGACCTTGTTTTTACTATGGTAACTTCCTTTAAAGCCTTGTAACTCCTGGAGACTGTATACAGAATCCATTGTTGTGATTCTGTGGTGTTTTGTGAGTTACTNTGCCAGGAAGGATTATTAATACTTTCAGAAGCCAACAGAAGAAACAGGCAGGCTGGAGATAGATGTGGGAGCAGAACAAGACAGTTTATGAAAGTCAAGCCAGTAGCAGAAGTATCACTATGCTTCTCAGGCCTTCCAGTCCCACCAAGAGATGAGATAAACCTGGCCTGGATAGGTGGGTACTTCAAGTGAGTTGGTCAGAGCTGAAGAACCGGAGACTGAGAGGTCAGTGCCTTTTTGAAGTGATGTTAGTTTGTCACACCAGCAGCAGGTTTCTCACAGTAGAAACCAAGTTTCTATGGCCGACATTNACATATTGGTATTGAGCTACAGAAATGGCCCAAGGGTATCAGAGAGGTTGGCAGTCTCGGTGAGGATGTACAAAGACAGTTAGGATGGGAGACCATGACAGCTTTCGCCAATGGTCTACTCTTCACCCNTGCATATTTCCCCAANCTACCCCCTCAATAGCTTGGACTAGGTATACTGTCAGGTGCTAAGATCAAATTCTTTTAATTTCCTTCATAGAGTACACTGTGAAACCTATTATTATCAATAAAAAGAGGTCAGATGGCAGTGTCAAGTCAGACATGTTCCTTAGGGTTCTGGACTCAGGAAACCAAAGTAACATCCCCGAGAGCACAGCCCACNTTATATCAGATTTTTCTTTAGAGTCCTTTCTTACGTGTCCTGTGAATTGTTTCATCTGACCAGTGCTATTATTCGTACCTCTTCCGTTAAGCCAGGATGTAGCTTAAGGCTGGTTATAACCCATGCAACTTGTGCAAGGGGGTTTCGATCTCCAAGGTGAGATCCNTTTCTCACTATTTGCTCTGGGGCACGAACCCCATTGGCACAGAAAAATACTTTCAGTTCTGTAGGAAACAAGAGCTTATTTCCTCTAAGAATATGGCCTAGCTGTTTCTAATACCCAAATAGTTCATCTCAGNGTCAGGGTGCTGTTTAGGAGGTAGGGGCTGGAAGGTAATTTTTCCTTACTGTCTCAGGGTCACCCGTGTGGCACTGAAGAATTTGATTTGGATAGGTTGTCACTATAACTTGTCAGGATTAATGAGCTACCCTTGGGCTATCATGTGAGCCAGCATTTGCTCTAAAACCTCCACTTGTTCTTTGAGTCTATGGATCAGCATGCTATCATTGATGGAGTGCATTCAAGACTCTCCTGAGGGGAATTGTTCTGTAGCTTAGAATCTGGGCATATAGCAGAAGTCCNGTATACCTGTGGTTAGTCAGGAAGCCTGTCCTGGAAACTGCAGCCACTCGAAGATAACCCACTTTGATCTTCTGGTACCCAAAGGACTGAGAAATGGCTACTAGAAATATTCATGGTGGCACAGCAGGTGTTCCTCATTGGTGCAGTTGGTTCATTCACGTGCCAGTGTTTGGAGCAGCATGAGCACTAAGAGCAAGAACAGAGTTCGGTGGGTGCACATCCGCTGGGGGCTGCCAGTGTGTTTAGTTCCCTTGCCACTGCAGTGACTTGAGTCAGATGCTGCATGTCTCTGTATTTCTCGGTGTGCGCAAGTCCTAAACCATGCATGTATTTTGTCTCTTGGAATCCTGTGCTGTTTTTTATTTGTTTGTTTGTTTCACTTGGAGAGGAGACTCTGTCTAGTCTGTTACTTNCTCTACCATTGACTNTCCACAAGTATTTTTTTTCTCTCCCAAATCCATAAACCACTCTGTGGATTAGTGAGTGTTCATGGTACACACAAATCAGACATTCCATCCTGTGTTCACATTCAGAAGTGGAAGCAGCAGCAGTCACGGTAAGGGTTCANGTGGCCCCATTTATACTGTTCCCAGTAACCGTTGTTCCTTCTTGTTCATTCTTAAGTCCTGATAATCAAATGTGTGGNCTTTTCCCTTCAAGAAAAACTGGAAGATAACCCAGTGAGAATCANGATCCAGAAGAGCTGTTCAGTCTGGCTACGCCCTCTTTGACCTTTCTGCCTGCAGCCTTTGTGCATGAGGAGGCTTTGGTCCCATCTCTGAGCTCCTTTCTCTTTAAAGTGGTGGTCCTCAACCCGTGCATCGAGACCCTCCTTTGGAGATGAGGGACGNATTCACAGGAGTCGCCTAAGATCATCTGAAAACACAGATTTTNCATTATGATTCATAACTAGCGAAATGACAGGAAGTAGCAGTGAAACTAATTTTATGGTTGGGTGGGCGGTCACCACAACATGAGGAACTGTATTAAAGGGTCGCAGCATTAGGAGGATTGAGAACCACTGCTTTAAAGGCTGTCAAATTGGGGTACAAAGGCCAGACGAAGTTGGGTAGTGGAGATCTCTAACAAACAATGCATTCTAAAATTGCCACCCTGCTTAGTTCGTCCATAGAGATGGGTTGACTCCCAATCTCTACTTCTCTAGAAGCACATTTGGTTTCAGCTGTTCAGCTTTGGTTTCAGCTAGCTGCTTGCTTTGAGNCTTCCATCATTCATCTCTGAGATCACATTTCTTTGGTGGCAGTCACCCTCATCTTTCTTGGGAACCCATGCTTGAACACCGTATCCACATTGCCTCTGGTTGGGCCTTTTGGAAGATACTCCAATGAAGTCACTGTTTATCTTAGCATACTGCTTGGTCCCTCCCTCCCCCACAGGGGAAGAATGCAGATTCACCCAGAATGCTATGAGTAACAGGATTCAAAAGGAAATGACTATTTAGCACATTGGTTTGCCACACTTCCACAGGTGACAAAAGTTACTGGGTAGATCATGGTAACAGTTGAAAGTACAGCAGGCAGCTGGAGAACTAGCCTCCTAAATGCTGGTGCTCTCACCCACAAGGGCTTGGCTGGTAACTGTGCTTGCAGTGNGTTGGGTTCCAGCTGAGGACTACAAGGCTCAGCACTCACCCCCACTTGTAGAAAGCACCAAGCAAACCTGTCTCCCCTNCCCTTGGAGTGAGCATGGCAATGATGCTATTCTGTATTCCCTGGGCTGCATCAGTAGTTATCAGAAACGGTCCAGAGGGAGAGGGAGTTAGACTTTGGAGTTTGGCATCCTCCATGAGGCCTTTCTAGGGCATTTGACTCTAGTTCTATTAATAATATAAATACCTAAAATATATCAGGCATTTTTTCAAACAATGAACAGGAAGCAGTATGGTAATATCATACTGCATTTGAGTTCTGCTCTTAGTGGTAATAAAACACTTCACAGTTTATGTCACCAAGCCACTGACTACTTGGTGAAGTAGGTCAGGACTTTGTGTCATCCTCTGTATTTTGCAGAGAAGGAAGTTGATACATATTGAGAGGTGAAGTGGCACATGTTGCAGGTTCGACCTGGAAGTGATGGGACAGACCTTGCACTGTTTGCTTCTAGTACATGGAACCCAAGGTGCTTGACTGAGTAGGAGAGGTTGTGAGTAACATTTGTATGATATTAAGAATTATAGTACAAGCCGAGTGCTGGTGGCACACACCTTTAATCCCAGCACTCAGTAGACTGAGGCAGGTGGATCTCTGTGAGTTTGAGGCCAGCCTGGTCTATAGAGCTAGTTCTAGGACAGCCAAGGCTACTAAAGAAACCCTGTCTTGAAAAACCAAAAAACGAAGAAAAAAAAAAAAAGAAAGAAAGAAAGAAAAGAAAAGAATTGCAATACAATTATCACTTCCTGGAATTTTCAAAATCCTGTTAGCAACTTGCCTAGGAAAGATATTGTTAATATTTTGTTCCATTCATATGTGGCTTACTACAGAGTTTGAATATAAGCTTGAACTAAGATTTTACTGTTATTAATGTCAAACAGGAAAGGAGAGTAGAAAATGAGTTAAGATAGCTCTTTGACTTCTGTTCAGTTTCGCTGCCAAAGCCCAGTTGTGTGTGATGATGCCGTAGTTTGACAGTTATACTCAGAACAACACTAAAATGAGAGAGAAGCGGACATTTGGAACTTCCATGTTGAAAGGACTAAGGCTCGTCCCGAACTCTATATGAACAGCAAGTCAGGAACGTCACAGTGGTCAGGCCACTGTTAGGTCAGACACTCCTGTATTAATCTTTCTTTTGGTATTTATAACTTTGGGTCGAAAATTCTTCCCAGGGAGCAATTTGCATACAGCTTCTCAACCTGGGAACAAACATTTCATGACCCGCATAAATGCCTCTTTAGACATTCTGACTTTTAAAATGAAGGCAGTTTGCTTTCTGAAATATGAGTTATTTGGGCCTAGTAACCTAAAGCAATTTCATTCCTCTGTAGCACTGTTATCTTTAGTATTATACCCAAAAAGCTATTATAACCTCAGATGATAATCTTTAAAAAATGTGGAAGCTGTAACTATTATAAATTAAAACAGCATAATTGCTTTCAAGAAATGCTTAGATTTCAGTGAAGAATGTGTGTACCGAATTAGAAGTAGTTAATAAACAAATGCTTATTTAAGATGCAACACTGTGAAAACACTTTCCTATATGTAATTTTNTAATTCATATCCCCAGATGCTTACTATTTATTTGAAAATGAGTCAGATGAAAATATTAGTTTGGTTTTAAGTTTTATGTTCCTGGAGATAAGTAAAAAATGCTTATACATTTTTCTTGGCTCCTAACACATTCCCAAGGTTATAGATTATATATGTATATATAAACTCCATCATACATCCCAATCAGAGTTGACATGAAAAACTGTGAAAACCTGTCATTTGGTCCGATTTTGTGGTACTCAGTTGTAGCAAATATATCAGTCTCTCTGAGAGTCCTCTGAATATCAGTATGCGCCTGTCTTCTCAAATCCGTGCTTTTGCATGTTGGATTTTAGTTAGGGAGAAGATAGGAGGGTTGAAAGAGATGGACACTGAATGGAGTCATTCTTCAGGGCAGAGATGTACAGTTCAGCAGACAGGCAGTACAGTGTGGTGAGGGTTTCAATCTTGCCAGACAAAGCAAGATGCCCTCTCTTAAAGGTTTTGGAGGGAGACAGTCCTGTACCATAGAGGGGCATGCTTGGTTAATGGGACCTATGCCTTGTCTGGAGGTAGGAGAGTGGGACACATGTAACTCAGGCTTCATGACGGGGTCACTTTCTTTGGTTAGGAGAATGGGAGTTCTATAAGATTTAGAGGAACAGGTTCTAACAGCTATCTAAAAACCTAGATTTAATTTAGTTTTGAAATTGAATTTGAGTAAGAGCTAGTATTTCTTTTGTTTGAAAAAGAGCATTTTACTAATCTAACATACGTAAGAAAGTTTTCCAGTGATATGGGGTATTTCTTTTAATACAAGCATAACTGGGTATTTCTTTCTTACTGCNCCTGTTGTTAGAAGATACTTTTCTCATATTTAGGCCTTGATAAGATGAAGGTGAAGTTCCTATCTTACTGTTGGAAAGGCTTAAGACCCTTCTCCATACCTGCTCTTGGAAAACTGTAGTTTCCTGTTTGTTAATCCTAATTAACTAAATGCTTCTGAGGAGCTTCCAGGAGTGTTCTTGTTTATAGACTAACATCATCACTGCTGTATATAAAGGTCAGGGAAGTGTGGGCGTAGCTTATTCAGTGCAGTAACTGAGCACAAGCAGCACGAGAAGGAAGAGTTCCTGCATGACTTGTCTTCTTGATTCTACTGTGTGGATGCCATGTATTAATGATTTGAAGTAAACTTACTTCATGGAAAAGTTACCCAATTTGATACTTTGGAGAAAGACCTAGCTTCTAATCTTGGTCCCCCCATTTACCAGCTGTGTGACATCTGTTTGGAGCATATTTGCCTGCAGATAGCATCACTGGCTAACTACAGAATGCATATTTTTCAGACAGCTAGAAATCTGGAGTGAGTAGCTGCTTAGTGTCTTCTTTCTGACTGTTAGTGACAGTGTTCACCTAGGTCAGAAGTGGCAGCAAGGAAATTCCTTGGCTTTTTTTCTCCTGAAAAAGAGAAGTGCCTGCTTCAGCTCGAAACATCCCATCAACACTGTGTGGGAGAGAGGTCAAGCTTTAATCAGGAAAAGAGAGGTTTGCTTATGTCTAGACAGTTGTAGACTACATGGTCCATTGTAGCTGTAGCAGACAGTAGGCAAGCAAGGAACTTTTCACTGTCTATAGTGGAGACACCAAAGGGAGAAGCTGTATAGCATGTGGGTTGGTCTAGAGACGGTGTACCACAGTGACCATGGGTGCTGTGGGTAAATGAACCCTTGGGCCTAGGAGAGGGTATGAACTTTATTTTTCTTTTCTGCTGAATATCCTTTAGTACCCAAGACAATGTTTTAGTTACAGTTGGTCAATAAAGAAATGCATGAAGATTGTTTTGAGAGCTACATAACTAATACATAAGGTATTTAGCCCAGTCATTTGCTTATTCTAATTTATAGAGGTATTAGTTTGGCTTTACTTTTGATTTATGCAGTGATTCAATATACTGATATACTAGGCAGGTGTTGAGGAGGTTCTGTAGTTGAGTTCATTTTTCATATTGATCTCTCCCAGTTAATATTTTTAATAAAGGATAATTATTGTGTTAATTGACCAGATAGTTACATATACAAATACTAATATGACAATATATCTTAGAAGTTTCTTTATAAAGCCCCTTTTCTTTGGAAATATAAATTGAATATAATTGCTTTTAAAAAAGTTATTGAAGAGCTTGGAGAGATGGCTCTGGTTAAGAGCACTGGCTGTTCTTTCAGAGGACCTAGCTCAATTCCCAGCACCTGCGTTGTGGCTCACGACTGTTGGTAACTCCAATCCCAGGGGACCCGATGCTGTCTTCCATGGGCACCAGGCATGCATGAGGTGCACATTACATAAATGGAAACAAAATACCCATACATATAAAATAATTTTAAAANTATTAAAATTTTAGCATACATATTTAAGTGTCCAACTCAATAAATTTATGTAAAGCAAGCACACTCATGTAACAGTCAAGATGCTGAGTGTGTAGATCATTGCCAGGCCATTCCTTGTGCCTCCTTTGGGTCCCGGCCACCTTCCTTTGATACTAGTTATTGGTCTGAGAGCCAGGAAGGTTGGGATAGTCCTGTGATGTAGAAGCTTGGTGTCACCTGATCTTAACCAGTCCAGGATCCCATGCCTAGGTAATGCTCTTCCGACCTCTATTAACACAATCGAAATAATCCCCCAAAGATATGCCCACAGGCCATCCTGATCTAAATAATCCCTCTCAAAAAGTCTTCCCAGGTGACTCTAGATTATGTCAGGTGACACAATAATGACACTTTGCAACACATTTGGCAGTCGTTCCATATTTTGACTACCATCAATGATTGGGTCTCTTAACGCTAACCAGCTGCGAACTCCCATTTTTTGAGTCTAGTTTAGGTCACTTTTAGCAGCAACTGAAATAGGCAAAATTTCCCTCATCACCCACTCTGAAATGGAGATTTCCATTCATAGTGTTCATTGCACAATGCTTTTGGGAAGGAAGAAAGCAGGGTGAGGCAGAAGAACCTGAACTGCAGTGTGGTTGCAACAGAGGTCTCAGCCAGCCAGTGGGGGCATTCTGGAGCTAGACCAGCTCTTCAACATCATCTTAGGTTGATGCAAGCAGCCAGGACNCATGTACCCTCACAGGGTATAGTCATTGGATGCAGCTGCCACGACAGGGACTCAGGTGTGAGTGCTCAGCACCATCTTCCCCTGCACGGTGGGAAGTGAATTTCTCAGCTCTGATGCCTGGAGGCTGACTTTCAGACTTGAATGCTGTTAGGTAGGTCCTTTTATGGGCTTAGCTCTTCTCTCTATACTGATATTTGGTTAGATGTTCTTTTTCTTCATTTTCTAATAATTGCTGATTTTTTTAGTACCCCACCTCATTCCAGCTCTTAATTATAGAATTGTCTTTCTGTTTAGTTTTTTGCTTGTTTGTTTTGCTTTATGTATTCTTGCTGTATTACTCATGTTTAGAGTTGTATATTTTTGAAGTAGCCTTTTTACTTTTATGAACTATTTCTCTTTATTTTTAATTTTCTTTTACAAATTGTAGCAGCTCCTTTGTCTATGAAATTATATTAGTTTTCCCTAGGCCAGTGTCCACATTGTGTTTCTCTTTAATTTTTAGAGACTTTTGGGCTTAATATGTAAGACTTGTTTTACCAACTTAGAATTAAAGAATGTAACATCACTTCCTTTTTCCTGGAGCCTTTCGTTGACTACATTGCTGATCCATTTGCCTTAAATCTTCCCCTGTATTTCTTTTCTGTTGTTCAACTGTTCTCCACTCCTTTTGTTTCTTAGACTTTTAAAATCAACCCAATTTTGTATGTTTTTACCCCCTTTATTCCTTGCTGGTTGTATGTCTGTTCTTGTTCTGTTACTAGACAGCCTAGAGATTTCAATACATTTTGGCCCATTTAGAGCCAATGTTAAATTTGGACTTTTTAGTGGACAGTAACCTGGTTCTTTTTAAAAATACAATTTTTTTTTTAGATTTTTTGAGATTATTATTCATTTTCTCCTTCCCTTTCCTTCCTCTAGGCACTCCTGTATACTGTCCTGTATACTGTCCTTCCTGCTTTCTTTCAAATTCATGGCCTCTCTTTCTTTAATTATTGGGGTGTGTGTGTGTGTGTGTGTGTGTGTGTGTGTTCATTCCTAAATACGTAAGTACAACCTCCTCAGTCCAGTTGGTGTGCTCT
>LZPO01117290.1:67986-78598 GCA_001675575.1 Neotoma lepida
CATTGTACATGAAAACATATGGAAACACTAGATATTATATCCACTAAAAGAGCAGAGTCAGTTTTTTGTTCTGGTGGAGGTAGCATTGTCCACTTTGACGAAAAGAGAGTTGGTTTGTCACTAGGGTCTTCAGTGAGCAGCTACGGTATTTACCCAGACCTGTACATTGGTGCCAAAATACATTCTAGCTATGTCTTCCGTACCGTGAGCCTGTGACAGTTCCTGTTTCAGGCCTATCAACAGCTGTGTTCTCTCTGGCTCATTGATTGCTTGAGATAGCAGGCTGGACCATGCCTTTTCTCCGGAGAAGTTTTTGTTGATTTCACTGCAGTTGGTTGAGTTCCAGGGAGTTTTGGGTAGAGAGAAATTCTTGTAGCATATAAGACATGAAATACTGTTTTAAATTNATTTGTGGACTTCTGAGAGAGAGTGGCTTTTCTGTGTGTTGGAGTGAGGAGGGGATAACAAGCATAAAAGAGAAAGTCCTACCAGAGGTTTTTATTTCATAGTTCATACCCAAACTCCTAAAGTCTTCAGATGACCACACCATATTTCAGCTTTGCTCTAGTGTGAACTGAAGAGGTTTGTATTCTGTTCTCACAGACTTGTTTTTAATAATTCATTTGAAATGTAGGTGTCTAGAGTGGAGTCATTCTATTTTTGTTACTGTTCCTTTAAATGTCATCAATGACTGTTTACCGTGGTGGAATTGAGCAGTTGCAAAGAGACCATGTTATAGCTGTGAATCTTAAAATGTTTCCTACATGGCTCTTTTTAGGAAAACTTTGCTTCTCTCTGTTTTAAATCACAGAGTGATTTAATTATTTTTTTTATAGGATTCATTATTAATGTTCTAAGGACCTGGTTATAGATTGATAAATATATCTCCTCTCCTTTTTGCCTTCATGTTTTAAAAAAATGGCTTGTTTGTTCTCCTTCTCTTCTCTCTCTGGAAACGGATCCTGTTGATAATCTACTAGTAGAGACGACATACAGACACACTCAGGATTTCTGCTCTGGAGATTTAAGTGTAGATTAAAAAGTGCAAGCGAAGAGGTGTGTCATCTCACACAGTGCTGTGTAAGAGAGACACTGGGTCATGATCAAACTACAGCATATGTTGAGGTTGTTATGAGATAGAAACTTGATTGAAAGCTGTCACATTGGGGAGCCCTTTGTTCAGCAAGTGTCCTTAATACAAGCATGTGGCCATCAGAGCACTGTAGGTTGGATTTAGCACCAAGCTAAGATTTCATGTCTGAGGACAGTTTATTACAATCATTCATCTTAGGGCATCTAGTCTGCTGACTCTTTTTGGCTGTACCTAAAAAGTCAGAGGTACTTTGCCACGTCTGTTTCCAAACCAGAAATAACTCAGACGTAGGCTTAGCCTCGCTGGAGTTCCACATTAGTTCCACTGGCTTAGGATTTGAATGCTCACAGGCATCAATCATCATATTAAAGTTTTAATGCTGTTGTAGGTGTTGTCAGGAACCTGAAAAAAAAAATCAATGTGACCCAGTCTTTGTTCAGGAGGAGGACTGTCGAGGTCTGGTTTGGCACGCTCATCACTTCAGCAGTCCCTTGTCAATCACCAAGGAACTTGCCTGAGATCCAGTGTGGAAACTCATTACTGCAGAAGGTGTTATTTTTGGGTTGGAAGCAGATGACGGTAGCACCTATGTCATGCTGTGTGCACAACTTCCCAGGCAGGTGCTGATCAGCTTCCAGGTTCTCCTTCTTGTCCTGTTGCCCCATTGCCAGAAGTCACGTCAGTAGCCAAGCTCACACTGCTCTTTCTGGAATCCCTGTAGACAAGGACAGGAAAATACAAGTAAGCAGTACTTTGTTAGGAAAAGGCCTCGTTGAGGCTACTTTTCAGAAGCTAGATTTGACATTTGAATAACAGGTTCTTTAGAGTGAAGTCAAATCTTTAATAAGTTTTCCTGAATTCTCACATGGCATTTGTAACCATTCCTCTCATTTGCCAGTAATTCCTAAAGTGTGTTAGTCTTTGTTGATTGGATTGTATCGATAGAAATTATAGGAGGCTGAGAGAGATGATAAGCAAACTCCTTTTAGCTTCCGAAATACTGTGGTTCACTTGTCAATGCCTTATCACAGGTATTTTTGCTTAAAGTGGTCTCTCAAGCCTGTTCCTCCAAACTGTCTTCCATGGTGAACCTTCAGCCACACGAAGTGTTTTCTTGAACTTGTTTGTTTGCTTTTAGAAAAATGTGTTGTACAACGAAGAAAATGAAGTCATTGAGTGAATCACTAAAGTCCTTGCTGTGCAAGCATGGGGACTTGTTTGATCATCAGTAAAACAAACAAGGGGGCTGGAGAGATGGCTCAGCAGTTAAGAGTACTGGCTGTTCTTCCAGAGGTCCTGAGTTCAATTCCCAGCAATCACTTGAAGGCTCACAACCATCTATGATGAGATCTGGTGCCCTCTTTTGGTATGCAGACAGAATACTGTATACATAATAAATAAATAAATCTTAGACAAACAAACAAGAGCCATGTTATGATATGGGGCACTGTTATAATTCCTGTATCTCACTGGCGAGCCAGAATAGTCTAATTGGTGAGCCCCAGGCCAAGGAGAGACCCAGTCTCAAAGAAAAGCCTCCAAACCAAGTAGGATGGGATCTCAGGAATGACACCTGACCTAGTCTTGCCTCCATATTCATTGGTGCATTAGTGAGCGTGTGTGCATGCATGTGTGCGTGCATGAGCACATACATGTGTCTGCATTCTCTCTCTCTCTCTGTCTCTGTCTCTCTCTCTCTCTCTCTCTCTCTCTCTCTCAGTTAAACAGATTGTTTACAGTGTAAACTCTTTAAGTTTCATTCCCAGTTTCCAGGAATAGGCTTTATCTTCACTACTCTTAGAAAAGTTTGAGAATCAGTACACTATAAAAATACTTATGATGTCAGGTCTAAGAGAAATAATGGCTTAGGTCTTTTGGGCCACTGTTAACCTTTACCAAAGAAGATTAGGTGACTCTGTCTTGACACAATGCTATATAGGGTTCGTGGCTCATAACCGTTTGTTGAATAGGGATTTTGAGGAGTAAGTAATATCACATACACTTACGATATTAAGTGGACTCTCCTTAACCAGTAAAAAGGTAGGTTAGGAAGCATGCAACAAAGCCTATAGAAATAATAGNAGAAAAATCTAGTCAAAACAGGGGCTTCCTAATACTTGGAGCTCAGAAAGAGGCATCAATTTGACCTGTTCTAGAGAAGGCCAGATGCTGATGTCTTTGAGTTTTCTTATTTTCTCTTGTGAGGTCCTATTCCAGAAAGCGNTTTTTTGGATATTTTGGATATTTTGGTGACATGAAGGATNGCTCTAAGCATGGGAACATGTACAGTACTGTCTTTTGCTGAACTCTGNTCCTGCTTGCACGTCAAATCTCTTAAGCTGGCAAACATGCTTGATTTTGTTTTTAAAAGTTCAGTAGCTTAAATGTGTATGTGTTTGTTATTTAAAAGTCAAATCCAGATCCAGACATTTCATTTGTAGACAGGATCGAAAATGCCANGTCCAAATATTGCACTTTGGGGGCTAAATCAGATTTTATATGGATTTGAACTAATGGTTGACTTTCACTATTATAAAACAGAGTGAAGAGGTAATTCACAAGAGGCATTTATGTCCATATGAAAGAGATGTTTGTGTTCCTTCCCAATTTTCCTTCTTGTAAAATGAAACAATGAACGTTAACAACAACAACACGATGTCCTGAGGACAGTCCAGGCTCCTGCCTGCCTCTGGCCTGTTTTCCTCCTGCCTCCCTTCCACTACATCACCTCACAGTGTCAGGTGCTTATTTTGATGTGGATCCAAGTTAGATTCAGAAAGGTCCTAGGCATGAGCTGCCACTCTCATGTTGCTGGCCTGCATCTGAAANAGCTTTATTAGTGGGGCCAAACATAAGGGGCAGTTTTAGCAGCCACTGCCAAGTACCCATCAGCTGTGATACTGCATCTGGACACAAAGAGCCAAGCTTAAAATAGACCAAACCTGTGACCTATTAAATTAACACACTGTGCAGATCTTGAACCTAGTACCTTCTAAGCAGGTGTGTCTTGTTATGTGTTCATTTTNAAATAGAGAAATAGATGTTCCACTTNACACTTAAGTCAATTAATGTAGGGATGGGAGTGAGTGGACCAAGATGATATATTTTAAAAAACAAAATAAAAAGAAACAACAACAGAAAATTCTATAAGTGATTCTGAAAGCTAGCCAGCTCTACATTTCCTGATATAGTGTGTACTCAGTATTATATTTGCTCAGANTGATTTATTATAAATAACTTTATTCATTTATGTGAGGAGACTATAGTTAATAAATGGAGGGCACATATTTACTTATNGTATGGTTGCATGTTTATTTATTTAACTCTGCTTCCTCTTACACATCCTTAGGTCCACCAAAGGTCTAAGTGGCACTTGAGTTAATCCTTTCTCTGATCTTGTGGAACTGNCTCTCTTGGTTCGCTTGGGTTTGTGAAGCTAGTGAAGGACAGTTCAAGGCAGCTACTGTAGCTCCTCTTTAGAAAGAGATTGTTTAAAATGATAGGGTCTTTGTCATTTACATTTGGAACGTGAACCATAAACCTCTAGAAAGATGACAGTGCACTTCCTTCAGACTGTGTTTAATGTGTTGAGATTAAGGAGAATGGAAAGTTGGGAGTAAGACTTGGAGGACTTAGTTGGACCACATTATCTTCTTTCACATTTCACTGCTATATGGTACAGAATTTACTAAAACACATTTAAAAAGTCACATTGTATAATATTTTAAGAACCCAGATTTTTCTGTAAAGTTTTTTTTTTTTAGTTAGTATAGCATACTAACTTTTACAGTTTAAATTAAAAAAATGTAACTTTTGTTTCTGAATCAAGTTTTATAGTTAAATGAGGCAATTGAGATGGAGAGGAATGAGTTTGTATTGGGTAAGGCATGGGGCTGTCTCTTATACACATCTAGATGTGTATAGGAGACGTCATCACTGTAACGTGTTTCAGGAAAAGCCAGCGGGCCTCCTGGGAAGGGAGTGGTCCATTGATGTGAGCTTATTTAGTTTTCGGGTCAGCGGTTCCTTAATTAATCAACCTAAGGGTTGATGTGTTAGAAGCTGTTTATGGAAGTCTCTCAAAATTCTGATATATATTAAGAGGAAGATAAAGTTGAACCAGCAGGTGTCAGCAGGAAACATAAAACCATGAGTCTTAGTATCATCATTTGATTTTATTTCAATGATGCTTCTGCCCACAGCAGCCTTACAATGGTGTTTTCTGGACCCCTAGCTGGTATTTAATGTAGGAGCCTTCCTCAGTAGGTGAAATAGAGGGAAATGAGCAAATGCTTTTGGAAAACCTTTCTGAAGTTGAGTAGTCACTCCGTCAAGATCTAGTTCAAAGGAGAGATGTTTGTTAAGTATGGAAAGATCTTCCGTATTTCACTGTGTTGAAACAATACACATATGAATGAGTCCTTATCTGAAAACCTTATGTTGAACTGATTAAATGTTTTCCTGGTTAGCTGTATACTACACTTTCAAGTATTTATTTGTTACTGATTAGTGAATAGCCACATGGAATTTGTCAGACTGTAAGAACTCNTAACCTTGCAGTAAGCTTAATTTTACAATAGAAATATATTATTTATATCCTGCAAATAGTCACTTTATTTTGCCATTCTAGCTAAATAAATAGCCATTCTAATTATTATATAGTCAGAGAAAGGTTAGTGTCTACTTTTCTATAAAATTGAAGTCTTAGAACTCCTATTCTTTATTTTCTTCTTCATTTGATGAATTGACCAGAATACATCTTAGAGACAGATATGTTACCCAATCTTTTGGTATGATCTTGAAGAACTAAAAGAATGAGTGAGTAGAATATTGCTGAGAACACAGAAGGCTTGTAATAAAGCAGGGCAGGTGGTATTATTTTTATTTTTTGTTTTATTTTATATAACAAAGTTGTTAATTTTCTATGTATCATTAAGAAATCTAGTACTAGTCTCATGCCTGGCTATTTGCGCAAGTGGATTGCAATTGTCCTATATAGGAGTAATAACTTTATTCATGATTCTCCAAAACTGGAAACACTGCAGATGCCCCTCATGTAAGGACTAGGTGAACCCTGATATGCCCATCCATGCAGTGGTGGTGTATTCATCAATTAGAGTGAATAGCCTATTTGCAGCGGGTAGATGAACCTCAGATGCATCATGCTAAGTGGAGGGACTGTATTAAAGAGGCTGCGTTTATACAATATCCTAGAAAAGATGTAACTACAGAGACACAGTACCGGTGTGCAGTAGCCCGGGACCAGGGAGGAGTTGAGTGTGAAAGGAAATGGGATGAGAATGGCTCTTTGGTACTTTGAAGATGATGTTGGTGTTGCTGTTTGTCGGATGTGTAGAAAGTATAACATTAAAAATGAAATAAATATGCTGTTTTTACCTTTTGTTTTTGCACACATTTTAATAGGAAACTTGGAATACTATATTTACCTTCTTCTGTTTATAAATTGTTTTTGTATTTTAATTTTTGATACATTTCTAATTCTATTATCATTATGCCCTATTATTTTCATGTACATAACATTTAATTAAAATTTTCCCATCACATGCTTTGCTTGCTTCTTTTTGTCAACTTGACACAAAACAGAGTCACCTAGGAAGAAGGACCATCAGTTGAAAATCTCCCTCATCAGATTGACCTGTGGACATGTCTGTAGGGCTTTTTCTTTTGCTAATTGTTGTACTAGGGCCCAGCCCACCTTTGGGCAGTGCCATCCCTGGGCATGTGAACCTGGACTGTATTAGGAATATAGTTGAGCAAGCAAAGAGCAAGCCATAAGTAGAGTTCCTTCATGGTGTCTGCTTCTGTTCCTGGCCTGGCCTCCCTTAATGGACTGTAAGCTGTAACTGAAATAAACCCCTTNCTCCCCAAGTTGCNTTTGGTCAGTGTTTACCACAGCAACAGAAAGCCAACTGGAACATGCACTATTTAGCTTCCTGGCTTTGCTTATGTTTTATCATGTGTTGGATATTCTATGTGGGAAATCATTTATAGAAATACGATGGAGCCATGGATGTTCCTCCTCCATCGAGGGTTCTCATTTGTTTCTGCCAGGTATCTGAGGGCAGCAGTTCCGAAGACCCCTCAGTCTAGATCTGAAGTGATTGAATGTTAGGAATGCTATTAGAGTTGAGGCTTTCATGGTCTCTATCCAAGTGCTGGGGCACTCGCTCATCATAGCCTTCTGTTCCCAAAGCAAAGCTATGCCTCCTCTTAGCGCGTCAGCTGTCTCTGGACTGTCAACACCGCACTCAATGGAAAACATACCTAGGTGCTGGGCTTGCTTTTCTTGGTTCCCTGTCATTCCCCAGAGCCTTGTCCTTTGATGTGTTTCTGTGTCATGTTGCATTCACATTCATACACAGTCCAGCTAATGTCCTCAGAGGTTTAATCTGATAATTTTTGTCATTATGGAAATAAAATATTCCTGTACTCATGCACACATATGAGACAATGTTACAGTAATTTTATACATGAGTGCAAGTGGTAGTTTTGATTTAATACGGTTACATGTTATGGTACCTTTAGGTCTATTTAATGTATTCACATTAGATACATTAACAAATGCTGATTTGCAACATTTAGCCCTGTGCCAAGCACTATGGGTAAAGCAGTTATGTAAAACACACTATCCTTATTTGGCCTTCATTTTGGCAAGGTAGGATAGGTAATTTCCTGCTCCTATTTGGCTTATATATTGGCAGCGTAAATAGTATAAACTGTCCAATTAAGGAATTGACTGAAGTTTTATATATATATGTATTTCTTCAAGTACATATATAATGAAATTTTTCTTCTTGGGGTCTTGATTTATCACTTCACATTATATTGGTTATAAATAATTTATAACAAATGTAAATAAACATTTTCACTATAGTTTTTAGTTTCTCTGTTGAATTTTAAAATTATTTTATTTATTTAAAAATGGTGTGTGTGTGTGGTATGGAGCTCAGAGGACAATTTTTGGAACTTGGTTCTCTTCTACCATGTAGGTCCTGGGGATCTAGCTCAGGCTGTCAGGCTTGCCTGAAAGAGTCATTTCCACTAAGTCATCTTGTGAGACCCTCCTTTTCCATTTTTAGCCAACCTTCATGTTATTCCTACCAGTTTTTCTTTATCAGAAACACTTTTGTAATATGCATTTGAAATTCAGTTGCTAATTTATTTTTTTAGAGCAGAATTGAGGGATTAAGAACAGTACTCAATAGCACACAAAATTTTAAAAATACATTTATTATATTTCTTTTAGAAAGGCGATACACTGATTATATATTTCCTATCATTTTTGTAACATGCCAATTCACATCAACATATCCGTGTATTTTAATCATTACTTAAATTTGTATTTTCTATTAGAGATAGTATATTTTATGTTTATTTCTTCTCTCTCTGTGTGTGTGTGTGTGTGTGTGTGTGTGTATTTGTATCAACTAGGTTGATAACAAATTAGAATGGCATACTGTTTTATGAAAAAAATCATGGATTTAGAGTTCAAGAAGGGCCACATGTTCTGAAATCCATGGCTTTTCTGTGCTGTTATTTGCATTCTACTTGGATTGACAGGTGTAACTCAGTCCTCTGTTGAGTGTGTACAACAAAAGATTTCTGCAACAAATAGCAGACGGTACCAGACTCAGTATTACAGAACAGTGGTTGATTTTGCTGTAAAGCAGAATGAGAATGACACTCCAATCACAGACCTCTGCCCAGCATTACTCTCACTGGTACTGCAGTTTTAAACCTTGGTGTTCAGGGCTGTTCTAAGTAGACATTCTGGTTTGTGGTGTGTNCACATATGCTTACTTTTCAAACCACTTTCTTAGTAAAGGGCTCCATAGCACCCACACTCGTGGAAATAGCATTCTTAGGAGGTGAATTTAGCATGAAATGCAAAGTGGATGAGAAATAACAAGGTCATTGAGTCAGTCATGATCCCAGAGCTTTAAATACACACATCTTAATAGTCACAGTTCCCATTAAAACGATGCTTCTAGCTAAAGGAGATGCACACTGAAGGAAAGGAANCCAGTTCCCTGCTGACCCTCATTTGCTCTATACCAGCAAATGACTTTTAAATTCCATTATTACTTTGATGGCAATCTGTTGTCAAGAATGGCCTTTGCCTCTCCACTGTTTATATGACCTTATGGATCCCGGTTCTTGTTTCACTAAATGGACCACAGTGTGCTACTCAGATGTCTGAATGTGGTCAGAGGGATCCCCTCCGCTTCCCTTCAAGCCAACTTCCATATTTTTTGACATGCCCCCCATTGTTCTTTGAGCACAACTTCGTTGTTTGGTACATCACGTTTCAGGCTCAGCTTGTACTTTCCCAGCCCTAGCTCTGGAGCCGCCCATTTTTTCCACAGAGCACCAATTCCTTTAAAGGGGAATGGCTTCGCAAGCCAAGTTTGTTGATAAATTATCATTCTTAACAATAAATCTTGAGACTGGGATGGTCTAGAAATATCCATCATTCTCTTCAAAAACCCAATAATCATCCTTGTACCTCTTCAAGACTTACTCATAACACAGAGATGTATGAATGGATTATTGACTCTGAGTACTTACTCTCTTTGCCTTGGCTGATAGAGATGCGTCACTTGCTTCATTATGGGAAATACTGGATGACTCAGTCACTTAATGGAGACGGGAGGGTGAGGTCAGGAATATTCCTGTTGAATGGTGACTCGGGGCCAAGAAAAATATTTAGATCTGGATTTAAGTATTCAGACTCTGCCAAGTATCAGTCACCTTAAACTTTCCATTATGTCCCTTGACATTCATGTGAGCGCATAAGTGTGTGTGTGTGTGTGTGTGTGTACTTATATAGCTAGATCAATACTTGTCCTTTGGGTAGGGGAAATATGCTTCTATTTTTTCAGCATAGTTGTTCCTATTTTGTTCCATATTTCATTCCTCTTAAGTGAAAGTTGTCTTGTTTAATAAAACATGACTTTTTAATGTTCTTATAGAATATTTAGGTATGTAAGCATAATGGGCATTGTGAAGGGATACTAAACACTTTATTACCTTAAAGATTGAAGGGAAAAATTCATTTCAGAAAAGGAAACTTAAGTGTGGATCATGTACTTCCCATGTACAAGCCATTAGAATTCTGAAAAATTAAAAAAGTGAAATCAGCCTGTAATTGGTTGTCTGAAAGCTCTCTTTGAATCCCCATGCATTTGCTCTCTGACTACTTTACACTGCACTGGGAAGCTGTGGCTATGAGACGGGGTCATGAAAATGTATATTTGGAAATAGATTCCGTAGGTAACCTTTGTTGTTAAAACTGATTTACTTTCAATTTGAACTAAAGTGAAGATGAATTAGAACAACTTTGAGATTGACTAGTTTTTATATTTTCCTTTGCTGGTAAGTAATGAAGGAAATATGTCTATTTAGCTGAACACTGTTAGTGTTAAAGAGTTAATCAAAAGGCAAGTTGGAACTTGTTTTTTGACAAAAACCATTGTTACAAGTACAATTTATTAAATG
>LZPO01117290.1:88812-98812 GCA_001675575.1 Neotoma lepida
ACTGACTCACCAACCAGGAAAGGTCGGGGTGGCAGTGGGAGGCAGAAATGAAAGTAATTGTTTTCCTAGGAGACACTAGGCTGCCACACAGTTTAAATTTCAAAATCATAGAAACGGTTCTGCGTTTCTTTTCACACTGTTCCTTTCCTTTCTGCCTCCTGCTGCTGCTCCCGTGTGGTTGGAGCGCTTTCCCTGTTGGAAATAGGCAAGTGTCNTGCCAGGCTCTGGCTGCCTTGTGGCATGTGGGGGAAGGGAGAGCTTTCCTTTTTCCTCTTCTCTGCCTTCAGACTGATGGTGTGAGACAGTGAAAGAAGGATTGCCTGACAAGAGCTTATAGGCGTTATTGCTTATTAAGTCTTTGAGAAATGTTCCTGCTCTCGGTGGCATTTTAGGAGACTGGGAAGGGCAGCCTCCGCCCAGGGTTGACAGTCTTTGTTTTGTTCCACGCCATTGGCCTGAATAATGGGGGTGATATGGCAACATATGGTTAGCCCAGCGACTCCTTGGCTTTTGTAATGCTAATGGAAGTGTGGACATAAACAGAAACCTAAAAAAGCCAGACACCAATTCTGATGGAGTGATGAGCAGTGTATCTTTGTAACATGGCTCTNCTTTTCCTTGTTAAGATGAGCAGATAAACTCATAGGTAGCCTGTAATGTGTGGTCTCATTTTTAGTACAGTATGAATCCCTTTGTGGTTCAGGTTTAGAATGTGGATTTTATGTACCTTTATTTATATATTTATTTATTTTGCATTACTGCTGCTCTCATGAAGTTGGGGCCAATTTTTTTTATTAGCGCCCCTGTTCTTTTCTTTCTCCCTTGATACCACACACTACCGTCTAGAGAGCAGTGAATGCACATTTGACTTGATTCTTCCGTGTTTCATCCCTCAAGCCTCTACTGGTGCAACAGTAGATTTTCCTCTTCCTCCTTTAATTCAGACTGTATAAATGGTGGGGACAGTAAAAGTAAAATAGTACAGGAAGACTAATTTCAAACAATGAAATTTTATATTTACTTTTCAGTAGAGGTTTATGACAGTGTGTGGCTAGTCTCATTTTTAGTTTTTGAGTGAGGAGGGTTATGTTGCATATCTACTTTATAATTCTAAAATGAATTATGTAACAGCTATCAGAGTGCAACTCTAAGAATTTCTAAGCAGATTGATTTTAATGATGATCAGAGGTTTGAGTTCTGGGGGTTTCTGCTTTTATTTTACAATTTGAAATATTGTAATATTTGGGCTGTTTGTGAAAGAGAACATATACCAGAAGTGCATGTAGAAAACAGCCTGTACTTTTACAGTTTGCAGAGTATGAGGACACTCTCAGTGTCGGCTTCTTTAACCACAAAGTGAGGTAGCCATTCTTTTAAGCTTCCTGGCAGCACAAGCTAGCATTCACTTAGGATTTTGAATGTGTGAAGTGAGCAAGGTCAAGTGTACCTCATTGCATGTTGAGGGTATAACAAGTATTGACTGTGAGCTGGAGGAAGGTAGCCCCCTGGTGGCTCCCAGCCTGGATAAGGGCTTGGTCCTGATCATGGTATTGGCCTTCTTCTCTCTCTAGTTTATCTGCCAGAGTAATTCCCTGAGCAATGAGGCTCATTTTCCTTGTGTTGATGAATTTGGGCTGTGAAGGTGTTTGTTGTATGGCACTGAAAGAGCTTATTCTTTGGAAAGTCTTTATAGCAATTTACGTGATGTAGTCTCCTCACAAACGTTGACTTCATGTAGATTTTATGGATGTAGGCACAGGGCNATAAACTGCAGCACCGGCTTTGAGGAAAGACAATCTTGTCATAATTGAGGTTCACAGCCTGATCCTTCAGTAAAGTCTGAGGCCTCTCAGTAGTCACATCCCCAGTCTTGAGGCTTCCCACTGTATCTTCAAACTCCTATCTTCTAGTTCTTCTCAACCTCACACGTCTCATCCCCTGACCTCACCCTCAGTTGACATGTCCTACTGGTCGCACCTTTTCCAGCTGAGATCTGTGCTCAAGTGGTCTGCTTCTAGTTATGGGGTGAACCTACCGCTCTGCCCCCACTTGCCAAAATTCCCAGTAGAGCCAGGTATTATCCTATCCCCTACTCCATTTAGACTTTTCTAGAAAGTGATGTTTCTATCCAAGTCTCTGTTTCTTCTTTCTCTTAAGTTTATCCTGTGTAAGCTCCACCCCTTCTTACCGTCAGAGCTACTCGGACCTTATCTTACCAACTGCATTGGAAAATAATTGAAAATACACTATTCCTTGAAATCCTTCCTTCTCCTGGCTTCTAGATATCTTTTTTTTCCCCCTCTTGTTTTACAGGCCTCCCTTTGCCCTGTGTCTCCTCACCTCCAGAACATCTTAATAATGAATTCCCCTAAGGCTTAGTACTTACATCTCTTTTTTGCCCATTTGTATTCCTTACCTGGGCTCTCTTCCATTCTTGCAATTTCATGCATGTGGCTCTCGGAGTCATCTCAACCTAGAATTCTGCTTCTCCCAAACTCATATGCCCAATAGCCTTCCCAGTGCCAAATTGTCCATCATAAGCATAGTGCTCTCAACCTGATCTCTAAGTATTTGCCTCCTACCTCTCCTACTTGTCACCTTCTGAATCCCAGTTACCGGCCAGTTCATCTTTCTTGCAACTGATGCTGGAACATCCATGGCTTCCCCTTTTCCTCTCATGATATTTGATTTCTCAGGCACCAACAGCTCTACATTTAAAACATTTTTAGTGCTGGGAGATTTCTTACTTCTTCCATTCCCCCCACCCCACCCCACCCCCCGCCAGGCCAGAGGCTTCTGTTGTATTGTAATCGCTTCCTCATTGATCTTGCTGAGGCCTCCCTCTCCGGCTCCATCTCTTCCAGTATAGCATTCAGTAACCATTATAAAACTGTAGTCAAACTGTGCTTGTTTCAGACTTTTATGTGATTTCTAATTTGCTCATTCATCATTTTTCAGTGTATATTTATATATACTTGGTGTGTGTGTGTGTGTGTGTGTGTGTGTGTGTGTGATCTTCTTTAAGCACTGAGTGAAAACGGAACCTTCTAAGCCAACATAATACACTTTCGTTGGCATATTTTTTCCATGAAATCTATTGTTTTATCTATGTCTGCTCATTGTTTTTCTTGTTTTAGACTGTAAACTGTGTCACTAGTCTGATTTATACACAGTAGCCATTCAATAAATATTTTTGAATAAATACAAACTTGGTTTCAAATCAGCCCATCATTTTTCTTTTCAAATATCACCTTTTAAATAATGTTAATATATATAAGTATTTTCAGAATTTTCTGCATTCTATATGCAACTTCTCACACTCTCCATCTATCTATCTGTCTGTCTGTCTGTCTGTCTGTCTATCTGTCTGTCTGCCTATCTGTCTGTCTATCTATCTATCTATCTATCTATCTATCTATCTATCTATCTATCTATCTATCTATCTATCTACTATTATGACCATCTATCTATCTATCTATTTATCTGTCTGTCTGTCTGTCTGTCTATCTATCTATCTATCTATCTACTATTATGACCATCTATCTATCTACTACTGCAATCTAGATTGCAGTCACTTCACAATTTTAGGTTGCTTCTTTCCATTGCAGTAAGAATCAGTTTTTATTTATTTATTTTTAATAATTTTATTTATTATGTATACCGTATTCTGTCTGCATATTTGCCTTGATTCTAGAAGAGGGCAGCCCATCTCATTACAGATGGTTGTAAGCCACCATGTAGTTGCTGGGAATTGAACTCAGGACCTCTTGAAGAACAGTCAATGCTCTTAACCTCTGAGCCATCTCTCCAGCCCCCAAGAATTCGTTTTTAAAACTGCACCCTGTGTTAATATATTCCTTCTGACGTTTGCAGTTTGGGGTGAGTTCCACATTTGTATATGACTTTGAAGATCTGCAGCATCTGGTCACCTTTTACTTCTCCAGTACACCTCCGACATTGCCAACTGTGGACTCTGAGTCAGTCATGTCTTGAAACCCACATGTTTTTGTTCTTCTCCAGTGTAAGGTCTTACTTAGATGGTTGTCAAGAATATGTGGTCACTGATGGGACCCAGTGAGCTTTGCTCCTTACGTTTTATACTACTGTGGAATTATGGTATTATGATTGAGGCTTTAAGGGAAATATTATAATAGAGGAAGTAGATAATTTAGAAGACAATAAAAAGATCATTCTGTAAAAAATAATGATTATAGGTGACTCCTTACACTATTGTGTTTGTTACAAAAACACACAGATTTACAGACAGGCAGACACACACACACACACATGCATATTTTATATATATATCTTCCCTTTTTTTCCTATCTCTTAAACCCCACCCTTGTACTAGAGATTGAATCACGGGCCTTGCACATGCTAGGCAAACACTGTGTTACTGTGTTACAGGGCCAGCCCTGTGTGCATTTTTTAGTCAGAGACAGGCATCCACTAACCAACCCAGGCTGGCCTTTACCTCACTCTACAGTACAGGCATGCTTTGAATTTGAAAAATCTCCTGCCTCGGCCTGCCACATAGCTGGAATAGCAGGCTTGGTAAGGCCTGGCTTGTTCTCATTTTTAGATGTCATATTTTATATTAATGAATGATAGATGATATAAAATCAACAAATGCTTGTTGAGTGAGTAATTATCTCTAATGGAAAGTTTCATTTTAACCTCTTCAGCTCAATATGGATCAAGTGTATTATGTTACATTATGTGAATTTCAGTTGGTTAATGTTATTCAGTTATACAATACTAAGAAGGCTGTCAAGTGAGAAACGATTTCAACATATTTAAAATATGGTTGAGCTCTCTTTGATTTTAGATTGGTTATTCATGTTTACATACTTAGGAGTGAACATTCCTTGTATTTCAAAGGACATGCTTTGAGAAATGTCGGGGTGGGGGCATTTAAAGGCTGAGATTCTCTTGTCTGCCCTCTTGCAGTTTGAGGTCATTCAGAGAGATGTGGGTAAGGATGAAGCCCATAGTCATCAGTCTGGCTTTCCAGCTGAGTTCAGAAGCCTAATTTTAGGAATCACAACAATGAGATACCTGCACCTTTGAGGATGACTTTGATAATTGAGAATAGCCCAGAGTTATTTAGAGCTATGTATTTACTTAATAAAGTTATTTTTTTCCCAGCAAAATAAGATACAGTTTTAATTAAGACCTATAATTTTCATGTGGTTCACTAATTAGCTCACCACAGTGCCCAAGTTGGACTTCAGATGTCTCTTCAGTACTTGAAACTTTTCTAGAATAAGACTAATGCCCCTGTGGTAGACATTCCAAAAAAATAACATTTAATATGTAGGTTGGTTTGCTAGAAGTCATTAGTGCTGGACTTGGTGGCACATGTGTATATAATCACAAGAGCCTGAAGCTGAACTTGACCTCTCAATCCATGGTGAATTTAAGGGCAGCCAGAGCTCTAGAGAAGGATTCCTTTTCAAACAGTCAAGGATAAAAGGTCCTGGGGTCAATTTCCCTGCATCTCCCCCAGACATGAGTGATAGGATTTTGTGTTTAGAAACTGGAAGGAAGTGGAGACTGTTCACTATGGGTGTGTAGTGTGAGCTCTGATATAAAATTGTCTAGGATTAGGTCTTGGTTCTTTCACTTTCTGTAGAGGGCAAGATACTTACTCTCTACCATCCTCTTATTTTCCTGTCAATAAATTAGAATAGTGTTTGCCCCATAGAGTTGACCTGCAGCTTTCTTTTTGTATATTGCTTAGCAATAGTTAACCTTTGTTAAATGCTAGCATTGATGATGATGATAGTGACAGCATGGTGTCGATAGTTGTCTTCTTGGGGCTAGAGAGGTGCNTCCAAAACTACTTGCTGCTCTTCAGTTCAGAACACCCACATGGTGACTGACTCACAGCTATCTGTAATGCCAGTTCTAGGGGATCCAGTGTCCTCTTTTGGCCTTCATGGGCACCAGACACCCACACAGTGCATGTACATGTCTGCAAGCAAAACTCTCATGCATATAGCACAAATAAAAATACATCTTTAAAAAAATTGTCCTCTTGTTTGTTTACTGAGGCAGTGTCTTATGTATCCCAGGCTATCCTCACACTTGCTACATAGCTGAGGCTGATCACCTTACTTCCACTGTCCACATGCTGGGATAATAGGCATGTGCCATGACACTTGATGCCATTAACTGTCTTAGCCCACAGACTGCCATTATCTGTTTGTTTTGCTATATCAGACATTTTCCTTTATTGCATTTGTATTATCTGTCTTCTGTACAAACGTTCTCATTTAGTCTAGCTTATCTCAGTAAACGAGATTACTGTCCCTATTGTGCTCAAGCCCAAAGTCAGTGATGCTTGCTGTCTCTTTGTTGCACTGCAGATCTGTTGGCCCCTCCTGTTTNCACCTACTCTTCATGTCGCTGAAGCTCCCAGGCATGGCCTATGCCTGTCTGCCCGTACTCCTCTCATCCCTCTTCCCAGGTCCTTTCTCACACAGCATCCTGAGGAGTCTGCAGTGTGTCCCAGAACACAGCATAGCGCTCTCATGATTAAAGCCCAGATCCCTCACTCTTGTCAGACAGAATTCAAGGGGATTTCATCAATGCTTATCTCTTTAACCTTATTTCTTACCACAGTTTCCCAAACATGCTCATCTTACTCTACCTCTGGTGTCCTGTTTGCTGTTTCTTGAACACGACAAATTTACCCTTTTTTATTTTTATTTTTATTTTTTTCCGGATCAAACCCAGATCTAAGTTCTGGCTAAACCAGTACTCTGCCACTGAATTCCACCTCTAGACTCCTTTTTGTCTTTTAATCTCAGTTTAAGTGTTTGATGTTCAGCAAGATCATCCCTCTAAAATAACCATGACTCATTGTCAACTATATGAACATAGATTATTTCTCCGCATAGTGTGTAAATATACAGAGTAAATTCCAAATATTGCCATGTATGTGTTGTTGTTTTATTGTCATAATATTACATGGTTTTTTATTGTTTAACTCCCCACATCAATATTGGTGGGAGAAATGAGATATCTTAAAGACAATCTGTTTTGCTCTGAATTTGCTTGCATTACAGACTTTTTCTTCTGTGTTTTATCAGATGTAGCTGGTAAATGGGGGAGCTGGGAGTGCCTTTGGCTTTAATTGTCCTGCTCATGGTAATTGAAGAGAGTTGCAGTATTTTTCATTCATTTAAATGTAGTAATTGTTATAATGATGATCAAATACTGTAAATACTAGATCTCATAATATTAAGTTGTGTATTTGTGTGTATTTGTCACTCATTTTCCTGTTCTATGGTCAATTTCCTCCTTTAAATTAAAAAATCTACTTAGAGTGATAAATGGCATATTTTTAAAAACAGATGTTGTCTATTATACTTACTTAGAAGACTTTGGGGATGGATTGCTTTTGAAATAAAAACATTTTAGGGAGATACTTTATCAAATGAGAAGAAAACAGGCATTGATGGTATACATGGCATTTTTTTTCTCTTCTGGTTTCTAGTGAGATCTGTAGGAAATATATGTTAGAATTATGTTAGATATGTTGGAAGAGGGGTTCTTACTTGTGTGGTTTGGAGGTGAGCAGTGTGCTTCAAACAACAAAAGATCATAACTATCACAGCATAAATATCACTGCAAAAGGAAAACTGACGGACTTTCAGCATTTCATTANTTTTCTGTTCAGGAGATATTTGACAGCATTCATAAGAAATATAAACCAATTCATTGCTTTAAGCAAGTAGTAAAGTGGAAATCAATAAGAGGAGTTTGCAATAATGATAAAAACCTTATTAATGGTGTTAACTATTGCAATTAGTACTGGCTTGTATAGTAGATCATTGCTAATACCTCAAGGAATATCAGGACATAATTTTCTCTCTGGGGACTTTATGCTGTGACTCCTCTAATTTCTCCATAGAGAATTATCATTATAATGTTTGCCCAAATCATCTATTGCTCAGTACATGTCCTTGCCTTCAAATTTTAAAGCAAATTAGAGAAATTAATTTAATCCTAGGAAATGATTAATTATTTAAANAAGAGCCAGCGTCATCCAGAATACATTTTGTTTTAAAACTGAAAAGTGTTCATGTGAAGGAAACACAGCTTAAGTAGAGAAGATCATCCTAACTGCTGTAGTTCATAAGATTATTAAATGTGTTCTTCAGGTCAGTGAGACATGCCTTACAAGAGCTCTGAACAGTAACATATTAAAAGCTTCGTTCACTTGAGAGTTTAATTTCTTAGTTGCCATATATGATTTTGAATATGAGTTTTTGAGATCTAAGAATTCTTTCAGAGGATTGCCTCTGAAGACACACACACACACACAGTCTAAAATTAATAATTCACAATAAAAATAGTATTCTTAAGTGCTTCCAAAATCAGGTTTCATTTTGCCCATTAAGTAAGGAGTTGTAGATGTTGACTAGACATAATGTTAGTTATATTTTAAGGTTTCTTCCAAAAATGACTGATTGCAAATACTCCATGGGACCTGAAGTCTGTTTTAGAAGTTTTAGAAGAGCCTGTANGCTGAACTTCTGACATCTTCTTTGTCATTTGTCNGGGAGAACATGCAGTGTTATACTCGGTCATGACCAGCATTCTGTTGTTGAGCCTGTGATTTCTAACTGCTGTAAGCATATTCCAACCATATAAACTAAGTGTCACCAAAGATTTTGTACATTTTATACATTTTTATNTACTGAAAGTTTCATCACAGCAAGTGTTAAAAGAATTTTGGGGTAGAATGATGACAGTTCCATGTGCTGTGCTCTCACCCAGGTACTCTTGTAACTAAGGGGCTGGCTGTTTCCAATCATCAGTCAGGAGAATGATCCCCATGGTAATGAATATCCCAATTATAAGACCCAGCACAGAACTGGGAGATGCTCAGAACACCTCTTGAGTATGCCACTGGCATATGTGGAGGACAGCAACAGACAGTCGCCACTTGTGGTCTAGATAAAGAAGGAGAGACCAGAAAGTCAAGGTGGAAACTGAAGAAGCATAGCTGTCTTGGCTACTGCAGTACTTGACCTGTGAACACACAGCCAGGAGAGGGAGGTGCTACAGCCTTCTCATGGCTCACTCTTGGGGAAGGGAACATCCCAGAGGATCCCAAGCCCTTGTGAGATGCTAGCTTCTGTCCTAGGTGCTTGTGTTCATTCCCTCACCTACATGTAGTTTGTTGAGGTAGATGCTCCTCCTATTTGATATGAAATAGAAAATGGATCCNGATGGCTTGTTGTCTTAAGTCTCTTCTGGTACATTGATTAAAGTTCTCTGNCAAAAGCAACTTAAGGGACAGAGGGATCACTTAGTTCACAGTTCCAGGTTCCAGGCCACTGTGGCAGGAACTTGAAGGAGATAGTCACAAGGCATCCACAGTAAGAAACAGAGACAGATCCTCATGTTGATCCCCCTCTCGACTTTTCATTCTTTCCAGGGCCCGGCCCATGAAATGGTGCTGCCCACATACAGAGTGGGACCTCCCACCCCAGTTAACCAAACTAAGCCCTGATGGGCGTGCCCATAGCACGCTATAACTCTAGACGTTTCTCACTGAGACATCCTTCCCAGATGATTCTAGACCAGGCAAGTTAACAATGGAAATGAACACTTGCCCAGCTCAGAATGAAACTGGAAACTAGGATTTGAGTTTAGGCCCTCCTCAACACCAGAACCTTTCCCAGTGAGTTCCGTTAAAACACGGTGGACTTTTATAAGTCTGTGGTTAGCCAGGCTTTCCAGCAAGGCTGATTTGATGTGCTTCTCCAATCACCCCAACAAGGACCACAGTTTATCACTAAAGTTTTCATTAATAGATGGGAGAAAAGGAAATTTCTTGAACTCACCTATTGGGAGGCTGTGAGAGGCAGAGGCTTGCCAGTCTGGTATTCATTTTCACTCCATGGTCCTGCAGTCTCTACTAGGCAGTAATTAGAACCTGTCTTAATTCACTGCCGTGCCCTGTGTGCTTGACACTTTACAT
>LZPO01117291.1:70701-89203 GCA_001675575.1 Neotoma lepida
AAAAAAAAAAAAAAGGCTCATCACTTACACACAGAAGAATCCTTCAACACAGTGCACTTCAGCAGCTTCCCAGCACTGCCGTGTGTGCAGACCTTCATCAGTGGGGTTTGAAAAGCACCACTATTCTCCAGATAACGTGCACTACATGAGCACTAACATAAATCAAAAATACTGGCATGTGTTCCCTGCGGTCACCACTGCTTAATCCGCTTACTCTAACCCTTCCCACCTTCACACAGGGTCATCTCTCCATGTAACCGACATATTCCCCTTTCAAAAATCTTTTCTTTCATGAAGGGTTATAAATGCTTTATTGATTTTTCCGCACAAGGCTAGTCAACTCCTGACTTCACAAGACAAGTGGAGTGCAGCAGCTGAACCCACTGCTGTTTCCCTACCTCTATAACTAGAGAAAGGCTACCCAGCCAATTTTAGTTCTACTAAGTGACCTGGTCATAGGAAAGTCATCATTGGTCTAGTGTCCCCCAAGGACAGAGACTTTACTGTACTTCTGCCTGACTATAAAGTGACAAGCCAAAAAGTCGGATAAGATCCTGGTTGGTGGCTCCCCTCCCATTCTCAGTCCTATACAAAAAAAATCTTGATCCTGGCCTCTGAAAACATTCCTTTCTTGTCAGATTACCTTTCCACACATGGAGTAATCACAGATTTTTTTTAATTCATCTATTTATTTTACATCCAGGCCACAGCCTCCCCTCCTCCCCTCCCAGCCTCTTCCCCCATCCCCCCTTCCCAATCCTCAACCCCCTCCTCTTCCATCTCCATCCAGGAAAGGGCAGGTCTCCTATGAGTATCAATAAAATATGGCATATCAAATCGCAGTAAGACTGAGCACCTCCCTATGTATTAAGGCTGGGCAAGATGGCACAATATGTGAAAGTAGGATCCCAAAATGGAGTAAAAGAGTCAGAGACAGCCCCTGTTCCCGCTGTTAGGAGTCCCACAAGAGAACCAAGCTACACAACTGTAACATATATGCAGAGGGCCTAGGTCAGTCCCATGCAGGCTCCCTGGTTGTTGCTTCAGTCTCTGCGAGCCTCTATGAGCCCAGATTAGTTGATGTGTGAGCCTTCCCATGGTGTTCTTGACCCTCTGGCTCCTACACTCCTTTTTCCTCCTCCTCAGCGGGATTCCCGAACTCCCCCTAATGTTTATCTGAATCACACCATTTTCATTACATTTAAGCCGATATTCTTTAAAAGACTTTTGCTTCTAATTTTACTTTGCCTGCACTTTTTTGAAGAAATGTTATTTTATCTTTTCATTTTCATAGGTTATTGAAGTGTTAAACTGACTGCTTCATAGATTTGTTATTTTATTCATNTTACTTACATTATGTATGAGTAATTCCTCATAGTCCCCACATTTTTTAAATAAAAGAATTTTCAAAACTGATCTCACAGGCTGCTGAGATAGNTTAGTGGGTAAAACTGCTTGCTCTGAAATCATGAATACCCAAATTCATATCCCTAGCACTCATAAAAACTCGGGTCTGTAACCCCAGCATGGAAGGTAGAGCCAGGCAAATCCAGGGAGGTTTCTGGCCAAACAGCCTGACAAAAACAGTGAGCCTCTGGTTCAGTGAGAGACCCCATTTCAAGGCATGAAGGTAGAGAGCAATAGAGGAAGCCACTTGCTATCCTTTTCTGACCTNTCCTGCAGATGCAGATGCACATACTCATACATTCACATGCATGAACCACACATGCTAAGTGAGTGTATGTGTGCATATATGATATTATACATAGATATATAGATACATGGATAAATTGTGTATATGTGTGTTTATGAATCCTTGTCCCCAAACAGTGTGAAGTTTGGCAAAACTATATTGTCAATATTAAAGTTTCATAAAAATAAACAAATAGGACCAAAGAATGAAAATGGTATACATTAAGTATTTCAACTTATAATAGCTTTAATTATTTGACTAATAACCATAAATCATTTTCTTAGACAAGTAGCATTTCACGGAAGCTATTTTAGTGTTTTTCTAATGTTTCTCATTTTAATGTAATTTATAGATAACGAAACTCTCCAATGTTACATGAACACTTTCATGAGCCTTGAAAACCTGTATGCACCTGAAAATATCACCAAAATCATGAATTAGAATATTTCTAACACCCCAAAGTTCTAATGACTTTCATTATCAATTAATTTCCTCCACGCTGGGCTGTGGTACACACTAAGATACTTTCTATCATTAAAATATTGTCTTTTCTGGAATGGTTTATGAATGGAACCAGTTATTGTGTGATATTTTCTATCAGTTTATTGCTTTGGGATTGATCATGTTATTGCCAGGATCTGTAGTTCTTTGTCTTATTCCAGTTGTAAATGGTCCTTACATATTCTGCATATAAATCTTTATTTAAATATATTTATAAATGTTTTATCCTATTCTTTGGATTGATTCTTGAAAAAGAAAGATTCCAATTTTATTAAAAATCAAATGTATTACTGTTCTAATGTGAAATTCAGGCTTTGATATCATATCAAGAGAAATTTCTGCCTAACCCAGGATTTCAAACTCAGTTTAACTCTTCCCTGTAAGATCCTTTTACTGAAGACACCATACACTTGAGTCCTAGTACGTGGAAAAATCAAGTTGTACTCATCTGTATTTCATCATTACTAGCTAGCTTTCATTGTGCTGGAATGAACCAAACACACTACAAGAGGAAAGTAATTATCAATCTCACTCAGTTGCAAACCNATCANTCTATAAAAATGACTGACTTTGCAGGCATTCCCACTGGTGCAATNGTGACATGAATGTCATGGGGTAACCAACTATATATTTTTTAAATCAAATTTAAGGCTTCCCATACAAGATGAAAACAACACTTGGCATCATGATCAGGGCCAAGAATCTGTAGCAAGATTAGTGATAGGCACTAGAGAAGCGCCCATTACTTTATTCTGCTAAATGGATAAATGGATGTAGCATAAAACTGACTCCTACTGGCTTACTGTTTGTTATAACCATAGATTAGTGTATATCTAAATTTTTATAAGATAGTCTACTTTTTGCAGCAGATAGTAATTAATTTAGAGACCCATGACCCATCAATTTGCAGAGAATAAGAGACTGAAGAATGTTCAGTCCTAAATGGGACATCTGTATCAAACTCTTCCTCTCAAGCCAGAGGTAACAAGTGACTACAAGGAAATTGTTTTCTGGACACGGCAAGGCAGGTGCATATATGAACTCACAGATGTTCTGACAGCATCCATAGGACCTAGTCAAGCTAAAGTCAGATAAGACTCCAGCATGGAGAATGGAGGAAGGTATGAATTTATGCCCCTAGCTGAGGAGCTATTGGCAATTGATATCTCCTGGGAGAAGAAGAAGCAATTCTATTTAAGGATGCAGCCAGCCCCTGATGGGTTGATCACATGCCCGTGGATGGCTATATACTTAAAAGTACATGGACAGCACAAATTCAATTCGGTAGACTCTTTCTTAAATGAAGACAGTAAACTGGGCAGGTAGGAAATGGGGGGGAGACCTAGGGGGTGCTGTTCAGAACAAAATGTATAAAATACTCAAAGAATAAACATACATATATATATTGGGAGTTGGCAATTGCTTTTTTTTTGAGGGTTGGCAGATCTCTCTCTGTAAAGAAAATTACACCAAACAGCCTTTACATCATTGTAAATTGAGTAGCTTGACCATCTAAAATATCTACCAATGACAAGATATTTTTTTCTAGCTTATTATGAGTCTTGAATTTTCTGGAAAGATTTTTTTATCAATATTGGATTCATAATTCTTGTACAAGACATTTTTCCTTCTTTCTCCCCACTGTTTTCAGAAGTAGTTGCAAGGGGGGAACAAACAAACCATTTGAAGAGATGCATTTTCATATGAGGAAAAATAATTTAATGGCAGAATCAAGGCCTTTGTGACAGAGATACAGAAACAGAAAGACAGCTTTCTTGCAATGGTGTGTCTCCATATTTTAAAGTAAAATCANGTTCAATATTATTAGCAAAATTTAAACAAGTTGCTCCAACAGGAGAAATTACAGTTNTTAATAAATTCCTTTATATACTAAACTACTAATTTTTCAATAGGATATATACATTTTTTATGCCTTCCAAACAGCTCCTTTGATGAAAGATGCTTTTAAAAGTCACTATTGATAGCATGTATGAAAAATCTGAAGGGGATAGTTTAGTATGAGAGTTAAAATTCAAAATTAAAGCTTCAAGAAAATATGTGTTGCAGNAGATAAGAAATTTATAACTGGTCCACAACTGTGCCCATGTTGATGTCTGAGGCCCATGCCACCACTGGGACCATGCAATCTGGATGGCCTAGGCTGTTGATTTTCAGAGAAAGATAGTAAGTTTCATGGGGCCAGGGGCTCCCGCAAATGTTTCTACCTATTGTAGTGCTAGACATGCAGGAACAGTGCAAAACACATGAGTAGCCAACAACTTGCTTTCACTAATCTTTTATTTAACCAGATGTTATGTAATCTATAACTCTTTTTTATAACAGTAATGGGTGTGTCTATCATAAACTATATAAAGGATAAACTTTCTTTTCTATGCNTGGCCCTGTCNGACACTGTAATAAGTTTCCAATGAGCCAAGGTACCGGTACCAGAACTAGTTACCATCTCCTGAGGAAGCTGGCTGTTATCACGATGTATCTTGGAATTGCTTCCCTCTATGTTGTGACAATCAGAGCAGGGAGGACTAGACCTGCAGCTCACATCTCACCACCACCCAGGGCTTCCAGTGGGCATTGAGGCTCCTCGATTTGATTCAGGGTACATTTTTTCTTCAGCCTTTCGGGTGCTTGCACATCATTGCCCTTACTTACTTTTACATTTATTTCATATATTTTTAAAGTTACCTCAATTTCTTTTAAAACAAGACTGGACAGAAATAAATTGATATTTTTTTTCATTTCATGATACTTCATTGAAGAACAGAAGGGATAAGGAAAGACAAAATACAAACATAGGCAAGGTATAGCTGGTTTTAAGAGGACATGGAAATGCCTTGTGGAGAAAAGATACTTTTTTAACTCATCTTGTGTAATTTTAGTTCAGTGTACACAGAAACAACTGCATGGTGACAATCTTGTTATTATGTAATACCCAATATATTAATGTTACAAAATAGTTCTTAATTTTTAAAGAAATCAAACCGAACCAGGAAGTTTTGTTTCCACTTGTGGAACACTGTGAATAAAGAAAACTCACGAATTAATAAAGCATATGAAAACTACCAAGGCAAGGCAGACAGAACAACCACTTCCTCTTGAATTATGAATTTTGATAGACATTATTTATTCCTTTTTTACCCCTTCCTTTACAAAAAATTGTGTTTCCATAAGTCATAGATTCTCAAAAGGCAGAATTGATACAGTGCTAGATAAGAATAAATAACCACAAATATTTAGGAACTTATATTTGAGTTGAATATCTTCTTCAAAACTCAGTTAATTGGATCTTAATGTGACAAATTATAAAAAATGAATCTGAACATAGTGTTTATGTTTATGCCATGACAGCTGAAAAGAAGAAACAGTGACACAGGAAAACAGAGAAAGCAATACATAGCAAATAACAAGGGCATCTCTCCCACAGGAATCATCCTATCTCTGTTCAAGGACCAGGGAGAGACCTACTGTCATTCTGCCTAAGATTGCTCATTTCAGTTTCATCTGCATTTATAAAGGTAGCTATATTTACCATTGTTGCCTTGTAGATCTCCACTATTGCTCTCTATCACTCAAGTGCAAAGGGACCCTAACTAGAAGTATTTTGTCATAAACTGCCATTCAAACAATAAAAGGGGCTAGAATGGTACTAAAGGTAATTCAGCCCCAAGGTTACTACCTATATTGGCAGTGTGCCGAGTAAAGGTCACAAACACCCCCACCTCCATTCCCACTGCTCCAGACTGGGGTGGTATTTTATCTATGTCTCCCAATAAAATTTATCTGCATTTGTTCTCATGTTTGCATGGCTTCACTGACACCTCAGACATTACTTAGCTGNAGTAGCAAGAACCTTTTAGTGTANGAGTTTAAAGCACTAGCTACTTTTGTTAACATCATCATAGTTTTACTTTAGAAATCAGGGATGAATTAGAGAGATAGGAACACTCAAAGAGAAATGTTTCTTTAATTCCTTTAGGTGGGAAGCAGCTGTCAAACTACACAGTGCATACATAGGACATGTACTATGTATATGTATGCATGTATCATATATGTCAGTGATGCATGCATGTACACATAGCACATGCATATTTATTATATGCATATTGCATAAACTTATGCATGTGTACATGAGTTCATTGCACACATATAACTTGTATACACAATGCACATATGCCTTAACACTTAAAATGCTTTCGTTGGCATCAGGACTTGCTGTACACTGCCACCCAGGGGCTAGCTACAACATTTTTACATCACTATCTTGTCAAGAGGCATTCTAAGTCCTCACCAAATGCATCCTGGGCAGTCCTCCATGGTAGACGTTAGCATTCCCCTGACATCCCACTTTGTGGTGTCATTTCTCATAACATAAATGCTTCTTTTGAAGTAAGGCAGAGGAGAGGAAGACAGAAAAGGATGCTAAACAATGAAAGGACCACCTAAAATGGAACAAATTACACTGAGACTGGCAACAGGAATCAGACAGGGGAAAGAGGAGAACGCGGAGGTTTGTCGTAGCTCCATGCCCACTGCTCTGGGTAAATATCCCTTCTTGTAACAATAAAGACAAATAGAGTACAAGGAAAGGATATAGTGGATTACAGACCTGGCTGGTGTTTGATAAATGGCACTCCACTTCACTTTACTTATTGTGTACTTCATACCTCACTCCTGAATATGGAAGAGAATTTTATTAAAGATTTAGCCACGGTGGTGGTGGTGACTAGCTCACAGTAATTTTCCTACAAAGTAGTTTAATCTATCACAGGGCAGACAGTGTACCTTCTTACCATGTATCATATCTGTCTATTTAGTAAGTGCTATCCAAATCCAATTTCTTTTCATTTTTGGAACCTGTGATGCATATTCAAGATACACTTTCGTTTTGTCTTTGCCCTAAATTGGGTGCTGTATGAGATGAAAGAAAAAGGCAGTACTAATAAAAAGGAAATATGCACTCTAGGGTTTCTGTATCATTCTGGTCATTTTTTATATTTCACAAAAATAAATTGCATAATTTTAATGGCGTATAGGATTAGTTACATGTGGAATCAGCAAGACCTTTCCTATTTGTGGATATGAATATGAAGCATTGCATCATTGATTATGAAATGAACTTAAAAAATCATTATAGTCAAGTTCCAGGTCTGAGCTTTGTGGAATACATAAGGGTATGCTTCAATAATAAGGTGAGTCAGGCAATCATGTGGAAACTGTTTGGACTCAACCATGCTGCAGTCCATTATGGTGTCCCATAAGCGAGGTGCCCCAATGTGCTTTGTTACGGAATCACAGAAATTGGAGCAGCCTAGAGAGGTCACTCACTCTTGCTCATGGTATCTGAACACTCTCAAGAAGGGGTTTTTAGATGCACAGTTCATGNTCTTATCATGATGTGCTATTATTTCTACTTTTGTCCCACTCTGATGAATTGTTTTCTAACCTAACACTGGTTTCATTTAAATGTTCTGGGTCATTTTTCTAATAATAAACATTCTGCCTCTAACCAGTNTGGCAATTCCTTCACACATTTGTCATATTCTTGTAGATTCTCTTTAAAACTGAACTTACACATTTTCCAAAATTATAAATCCATTTAGCATATATTTTTCCAACCAAATTTATATTTTAGAATGACAAAATATTGTTACCTGCTATTATATGAAGGACTCTGAAGTCCCACTCAATTCCTATTCATTTGTCATCTAAAAGATTTGTTTAGGGGTTGGGGATGAAGAGAAGTGGTAGTCCACTCGCTAACAATAACAACAACAATAATATTGCATTTGCCTGGTCAATTTCCAAGCTGTTTCCTCTCTCAGTGGTTTGCATTTTCAGTTTCCTTTGTCTGACTTCCAATGAAAATGGAAGCAATTTAGGGGAAATTAACAGTAGTTCCTATTAGCAAAACCTGAGCATCGCCTCAGCCTCACACAGCCATTCATTACACACTTGAAAACAGAATCCCAAGCCAGGCGGTGGTGCACACCTTTAATTCCAGAACTTGGGAGACAGAGGCAGGCAGATCTCTGAGTTCAAAGCCAGCATGATGTACAGAGTGAGGGCCAGGACAAGGGCTAAGGAGAAAAATTCTGTCTCAAAANCACCAATAATAATGATGGTGATGAATCCCAGAAAGTGATTTGTATTTGTGAACAAACATTGTTCTAGTCAGGAGAGTACAGTCTAATTTACCATGAAAGAAAAAAGGCCTAGATTTTAGCTTCTAAAAGGCCTGCTTTCAAATCCTCCCTGTGCAGTCAGCAATTCTGAAAAGCGTCCTTTACTTCCATAAGTCCTTTCAGATTAAGACTTTACCTCCTGTAAACTGTAAACTCCTTGCAANCACAGTTCTTACCCAAAGCACTCTTGATTTCACTTGTGTCATACAACTGTGAATATTCACTAACTCTTAGGAAAGCATTCACATTGATCGACATTCAGAACAGATACTACTCTTCACAAAACCTGTGAAAACAGTTCACAGTCTCACTCATCCTGATCTCATTTCCTTATACTGCCATAATAAATTCTGCATAGAAAAATGTAATAACTATTGTTAAAAGTGGCCCCTCTCCCTGGCAGTTTCTATATAAACCATGGGTCTCCTTAAACTGTAATCAAATTTACTTAAACTTAAACTATAATCAAGACACAGCCATCAATTCAGCTGTCCTGTTAACCTAGGGTCTACATGACTCCAGCAGGAAGACATAAGAAGGCTGGTAACTGTACAAAACCTGCCCTATTTCATGTAGATTGCCAAACTGCTAACTTCTTTTAAATACTATCACTTAAAACTCCAAAGCAACAACATTGACATACTTCTTGTAGGTGTTTCGTATTCAAAAACTCATTTTCCTTATACATTTGCATATTTTTGAAGGATTTAAATTTGCAATGGCAACAGAAAGCAAATATTTATAATAATTTGGGATCTGATATATGTCACCTGTGTTGAGCTCGGAAACTTCCTATGTGAAGATTAATCTGAGAATCATTTTGAAGTCAGGATTGTCCCTCCAGTGGTTAGCAGGACAGGTAAAGTCATGGCTGCGTCTTGGTTAACAGCTTAAGAAAGAAGATCTGGTTTATAAAGGAAACTGACAGGGACAGGGGCCACATTTAACAATAATTATTAAATGTTATATGCAAAAATTTGTCATGGTAATATAAGTAAACCAGAGAAGTATGGTGAGATTGTTAACTGCTTTCGTGAGTTTTGTGAAGGATTATTAGAAACACCAAATTATGTTATAATCAGACTGGAAGAACAACAAAGTTGATTACTTTAAGAATGACTTTTACTGTATTTGGGTCATTGGACAGACAAAAATCCAGTCATTAAAGGAAAATATTACACAGATTTTCCTAAAAGGAAAAAAAAATCTGAGAGCCTATGTCTAGGCTTACACATGTTAAGCTATGCTGTATTTTATCTATCCACTGCCTTTAAATTCTTCTGGACTGACTCTTCCAAAGTAAAATAAAAAATTATCTACTGGCAAAAAGTTTTAATTTTGATGCTACTTTATACTCAANCCAGAATATTTTTAAGAACATAAGCACCAGTTATAATAAAAGACAATAGTTTCCCTGTAAACCTGGAGTCTTTCCTCTCTTAAGAGGCGCTTCTCATCAAAAGTGAAAATTAACACTTATTTAACTACAGTTATGGAGAGAAGATTCAGAGATTCGTGAAAATAAAGAAAAAGAAAAAGAAAATGAGTTGATGTTCACGCTTCCTGTAGAGTCAGTGATTGGGTCAGAAATACAATAAAATGTCAGGTTGAGAGCCCACATTTTATGCCTTGCCCAGCACGGTACCCACTGCCGCACAGCGCCACCTGGCAGCAGGTCGGGGAACCACGCCACGGCTGCTCAGAACAGTCAACTCCAAAAAGACCCCGACAGGCACGGACCTCATTTTCTTCATTAAAAACTATGAAAAAGTAAGCTGTTTGTCGCTTGTTCTTTGATATTTTTACGTTTTAAACATTTCAATTCAGAGCTCTGAATTTTTAAAGACCATCTTCACGGCAGCTGCGCACAGTGGATGATGATGAAGCAAGCTTTGGTTTTCGAAAAGTTTGTCCTGTTTTCAAGATGTTCACAAATTAATTTATGATGACACAAAGAGAAGTTCAGTGTTCACTGGCGTGTGGCTGTTTGCCTATTGAAAAAGTATAACAAAATACTAAGAACCGCAAATCTTCATGACCCATTCCTACATTTGCTTACAAGGTACACACAAGTAACCCCGGTGCCCTAAGTAAGTATGTGTCCAAGATGTGGCTTGTACATCTTAACATGGACGAAATCACGTTCAGCTTTGTGGCTTGCTCTTCATGGTGAATTACTTCAGTTGAATCCATGTTAGCACGGGAGAACACAAAGATCTTCAACCGTGGCTATTTTCTCAATCTAATAAAAACAAGTTTCACCCTTTGACAAGGTAGTTTGGGCATCTGTTTTTTCTTAGTCCTAAACAATGATCATTCATATCTTTATAGTTGTACACTAAATAAAAGTAGGGAGACAGTAAATAATTAATGACAATTATCGTCTGATTTCCAGTATTACTAATACCCCAAAACAACACCACCAGCTCACTGAGCAAAATTCTCGCTGGGTTTATAATCACACTAAGCTTCCTGCTGTAGTTAAGATTGCTTTCTCTGTCATATCTCTGAATCCTGGCACAGTGGTCCTGACCATACAGCAAATAGTATTTGATATCTATTTAACTTGTGAAACAAATTGTCACTTAAATGTAAGAGAAAGCTAAGCTGTCCTCTCTGTGCTTTCTCATTTGACCTACAGTATCTCATAATAAAAACTGACCTTTGGACCAATTAAAACACTCNCAGCTCATGGGCATTTAAAGGGTTTCAGAAGTGTCTCCCTGATAAAGGTTACAGAATGGAGGCACAGCACATTTGAGTGGGATCAGGCACCTGAAGACCTCGCTCACGCTTTCCTTCAGATCCCATATGGTCATTCATGAGTCATAGGGATACAATGCTATGGGCAAATATAGTTTAAATCACTCCTGTTGATTCTCTACCCTTCCTCCTCAAAACTCAGGATTTGAACAACAATCCCCATCTGTACTTCTCCACACTGGCAGAGAGTCTTCACAGCCAATGCTGAGGATGAACCTGAGGAAGTGAGAGGCTGGCTTATTCAGAAACCCTGTGACCTCATGCTCACATTTATTCCATGTGACCAGCATGCCACACCTATATCATAGCCTCCAAGGTAACCCTTAAGGACAGCTCAAAGCAGAAGGCCCCATGTTCACAAACTAAATACAGTTGAAGAAATATGTTTTCTACTATGCAGAATGGAATCAGTCTTTTCTGGATCCTCATTGCTTATATTATCATGGGTGGAATAGACACACACATGTAGATACAGTACATGGGACTTGTACTNTAGAAGTTTTAGGCCCCATTCCATAGTCTCTTGATTCACCATTTTACCACAGCTTCTATTGAGAGAGTCAGTTGCCTTCAGGTTTGACTCGAAAACCCTACATCTCAAGGCCGCTGTGTTCTGGTACCAAAACATACCGTATAATTAACAGATTCTAGTAGCAATAAAAACACAAGATGTCTTGTTCATAAATAATAATAGATTTCAAAGCAGTGAAAATACAAAGCTAAACCAAGCATCAGAGCCTTTAAGCTCTGTGCCTCCTTGAGCACACAGGCCAACANACCTGAGAAGCCAGCTATGTTCTCTTGGTCTCTGCAAAATCCTCTGCTGCAAGCCCATATTAGTATCTGCTGAATTATCTCTGGAAGTGAACACCTGCTGGGCAACTCCTGAGCAGTGTAGACTGAAGCTGGTGGGAAAATGTTCTCTTCCACTGTCCCATCCCTGTGCAATTCTGAAGTTTATTATACTGAGGGAACCCACTTAGATAACATATCCTGATTGTTTCTCATTTCTCAGCTGCTCATTTCTGTTCCTTCAAATCAACTCCCAAATACTCTAACAGAAAAAGAGCCTTGGCCTTGGTACCTGCTTTGAGAGAAGACCTAGAAAGAGACNCGGGGAAAATGGGTTGGATGGCAAGAGTGGAAATGAGAATATAAAAATATAAACCAATTTGAAGATACAAATATAGATGGGAATACAGCTCAGTGGTAGAGTGCTCGCTAGAATATGTAATGCCCCAGGTTCAATTCCCAGTACTGANGGGGCGTTAGGAGAGGAGATACAGTAACAAGGAAATGGGGTACAAAAGACATATCTATAATAACAAGGAAATGGAGGGGGATGATTTTAGAAATTAGAAAATTGATTAAAAGGACTTGGCAACTGACTGAACATGAGAAGTGAATCAAAATTTAGTTAAGCGATTTGCTCTTTTTTTTTTATCAATTCCAATGTGTATATTTTACCACATTTCTTTACACAGTTTTGCTACATTTTAGAAACTGCTATGTAGTCCAGGCTGCCTTGACTTCTGCCTCAGGTTTGCTTCAGTTGGCCTTGCAAAAGTCCTAGGGTATGCCTGTGTTCAGAATNGGAAGCCCTTGACTCTGTTAGGACTGATGCAGGCAAGGACACAGTGCTGGTGTGACTATGAATACCTGACTGTTGGGACTGATGCAGGCAAGGACACAGTACTGTTATAACTACAAATTATACACAGTTACTGAATACAGAAAGGGTTGGAGAACTTTTCTTAAAAATATTATAATGACTTTCACTGTTTATTTTTAATGGCAGCCAATTATGCCATAATTATATTTATTTATATGCTTATTTATACTTCTGTAAGCATTACAAATATAGGGACTGGAGAGATAGTTGAAGTTAAGAGGAANGGCTGCTCTTGCAGGGGACCTGGATTTGATTCCCATAACCCATAAAGNAGTTCACAGTGCCTGTAACTCCTGTTCCAGGAGATCTGATGCTCTCTTCTGACCTCCATACAAACCACATATACACATGGTAAACAGACATACATGTAGACAAAACATTCATATAATAAAAATAAATAATGATATGTATTCTTAAAAGAATTACAAATATAACAGAGAGGAAACTGAATAAACTGCATTATGTTGTGTGATTTTAGTGTATGTGTGATGATAAAAGACTTGTTAATGGCCTGATACCAAATGTACCTGGAATGACCAAATGTGACTGGATTAACCTGTCTTAAGCAGAATTGTTGTTTGTATTCATATTTGGAGTTGTCCTCTATATGGAATTCATTATTTGTATATCTGTGCTTTCTAAAATTTTGTCTTGAGGATTACATGTGCTTTCAGAATCATAGACTTTATTGAAGGTGGAACTGTCCACATGGTCTTAAGTGGCACTGGCATCATGGATCCGCTGTTCTGATCATTGTAAACAATCAGCATTTTCCTCTTACAAATAGTCAAAAGCAAAACGAGACAATGAAGTTGTAAGGTCATGAAGACAGCCAAGCTGAGAAAAGGCCTGAATCAGTTCGGGTCCGTGGTAAAATCTGCCCTAAGGCAATAATATTAAAAATATTATTATTTTTAATATTATTATTTTTTAAATAATATTTAAATATTATTTAATATTAATAATATTAAAAATATTCATCTAACCATGAAAATAGAGATTAAAAGGAATGATGGGAAGACTTTCTTTCTAAACAAAATGATCCAAGTAATAAACTAAATATCAAAATTTAAAGTATCAAAGTCACAAACTCACATACAACATTAAGAGCTTCACTAAAGAACGTGGCAGTGTGTTTATAAGGCACATAAATATAAAAATAAATGACTAATATCCATAGAAAACTTTAATTCTTCTTAAATCAAGAATAAAAGTAATAAAAGTAACAACTAATAATATAGAACAAAAACATGAGGCAGTGCAATACAACAGAAATTAGGAGTGAGAATAATTTCAGTACGTATATCTTTAAATTTAATAACCAAAGTAATGTAAATTAAAAGAAAAATAAGATGGCACTCTTCACTTATAAGATTGGAAGAAAAAATCTGAAATCTGATCTGCATTAGAAACTAGAAATAAGTNATATTATGGCTACTACCATTAAGTCTACAAATGGGCACAGGCACAGAGAAAAACCTTTGGATAATAACTCTTCAAATTTCAAGTGTAAATGTGCAGTTCTATTACCTACAATCCCATATTTAGGTATCAAGAATAGAGGAATATTAATACATGTAAACAGGAAGACAGCTACAAGAAAATACTCTCTGAAGATTTATCGTAGCAAAATTATGAAAATAGATAATCATTTTAAATAAAAAAGGCTAAATCAACATTTAATTACTTTTAGGAATGAGCTTTAGTTTTGAAAGTGTGTTAGCAAGGGGATGTTTAAATTCATTTTTACTGTTTTAATGTTGCATAAGGAGAGTTTATTCATGTATTACTTGGGTAATTAAAAAGCAAAGGCTTTCTATAAGATTGGGATAATTTGTTTTGCTAAAACAAAAAAGCAAATCTCAAGAAAACCACATACTGCGCAATTCCACTTATGTGACATTTTAAAAACTATAAAATTTTACAGATGGAGAGCCAATNGGTAGCTGCCAAAGTTTGGATATGGGGCGAGGAAGGGGCAGAGTGAGGTGACATCAGGAAAGAACAGTGGATATCGTGCAGTGAAGGAGCTGCTCTATTCGGTGTCTTTTCTGAGTCAGTGGTAGTGCACTAGCTCTACGGAGTCCTACTGTGCGTTTGGTACACCTAAGCACACATCCATACACAACTGAACACTAGGAAACCTGAATAAACTAGATTGTAATTCTTATCCTGGTTATGATTTTATGCCATAGCTGTGTGTGTGTGTGTGTGCATGTGTGTGTGTGTGTGTGTGTGTGTGCATGTTTCCATGTGTAATGTAACAGTTCACTGTGTGAACTGTTGAGTGCCTGCACACATAAAGGCAATGGCAATCACATGTGACAACAGAACCCCGACACGGTCTCTGGAGCACTCCACTCAGACTGTCCCCATCAATAAGGGCTGGGTTTCATTGTCTTGTTTTCCTCCTTTCAACTCAGACCAATTAGAAAAAGTCAAATTCATCCTCCAAACAAACACAACCCCAGTGNTGTCTCTAGTTACCCTACTCCCAGTTTCCACCCACTCAGAGCATTCAGTCAGGCCACGCCTGAGGCCAATTTCTTTCTTTTTACCATTAAATTTCCCTCACTCCATCTCTGCCTTTGAATCTTTGACAAATATACAGAAGTGTTAGTAGCTGTCTCCCTTCCTGTCTCTTATACACATCTAGATGTGTATAAGAGACAGGGTATAAGCAGATCTCTCTGTTTCTTCTTACGACTCCATGCGACTCTACACTTGTCTCAGGAATAATTTCAACTAAATACATGTCTAAATTTAAACAGCATTTTGAGAAAGCAGTGGTCCTTTTTGTCCCTTCTCCTTCCACATTTCTCCTTGCTCTATTGTAGATGACTGTGGCAAAAAGAATGTTTAGAATAGAGAAGTGTTAAATGAAAATTATGGAGTAGGCATTTTTAAACACAATTCTGTTTTATTTCTTCTTTTAAAACCCCTTTAATTGCCAAAGCACTAAATAATCTTCAATTNTATCAAAGTATACTACCGAGCCCCACTTGTTCCAAACATTTGATTGAGATCTGAAGGGAACACCTATTACCAAGGACAATGACTTCTTTTCTAATATTTAATTTACAATTTAGAACTTAGAAAGTGTGAGTACTACAGGTCAAAAGAAAAAGATTTCACAAGACTCTATGAAAATAGATTCCTTCGATAACTGTGACAGCCTTCCAAGAAGTGTACAATCAGCATACACAAGTTACACCAGCATACACGGGTTCAAGCCCACCTACCATGAGCATTGCCACAAAACTCTAAAGACAGTANGTCAAACCATTTATGCCAATGTAAATTAAATCCAGCACATACGTTTTCACAGAGAAGGCAGCAAATAAACAGAATGGACTCTAAGACACAGTCACAATGCCCTCTGAAGGGTCTTCAGACCTACAGGTGCTATTACTAAATNTTAAATGGGATGATTTCACATTCCCAGCTTCTGCTACGTAAAATGAGGTTTGCAATGTGCAGTAGAGGTGAAGTCTTGGATCTTGTTAGGTGTGCAGCCTTGCCAAACACCCACAAACTTCTTTTTTCAGAGCCGGTTTTCAGCAATGATCCCAGGTAACTTATCTGCATGGTCAAGTCTAGATATACTGTGCTTAGATTTAGCTCGAGCAAACACTAGGAATTATTATGTAGTTCCCAATTCATATATGGACCATTATGCAATTTGTTTTAATAGTCAAAAATGAGGGTTTAATTTCACACAATTTTCTTTGAAAAGCTTTAGTCCTAAAAAAATTAATTAATATTTTAAATTCTTTTATCAAGTTTCAATTATAAATAATAAATCATAGAGACACGTAGCAATTAGAGGAGAGGTTGATTATCAAGTAGAATGGTGTGTCAGCTCAGAAGCCCCGAGCTGAAATTGTTGAGAATCTGCAAAAGAGCAGGTGTGTCTCAGATCAATCTCAGCCTATTGTCACTTTCAAAGCAGCAGCACTTTAGAAAACCCAGCTTCAGCAGTCTAGAATTTAGACCTCTGTCTTATAATAAAATTATCACATCATTTACAGAGAGGTNTAAAACTGTACATCTACCAGAGTAATTTTTTGCAATTTTCAAAACTTTTTTTTGTTCAGGTTCTTTACTTGTAAGAATTAGAATTGTGCTATTCATTTAGAGGAGTTTAGAGTTAAATAAAATTTTAGTATAGTTAGAAAACTACAATGCTAAGAACACAATCAAATTTAAAGTTAGTTGGACATTTTTTGACAAATGTTCCTGTCAATGATAAAGTTTTAACTGGCAGGGAAGCATATTCACCTACCAATGGTTAACTACAATAGTTAAATAATTTGAGTTAAAGTATTATGAGAAAAATGAAAACAACCCCATTTATACACTGTGGTGTTATAATCATTTGTGTAATTAATGAATAAATGAGGTATCTCAAGGTCTTGATCAAGTTTTGAAAAGATAGGTAGTATGATATTTTCTAATAATCCTTAATAAAATTTTACCCAAAATTGGGTAATATGACTTTATCATAGATGTCCATACAGTATTAGTCATAATTGCCAACACTTGAGAGTTACCAAAATGTCATACAGGGAAATCACGCGCACATAACTGGAACAGCTGAGGCCTCCAGAGCAAATTTTTAAGTTCCACGGTGTCTTTAACTGGGCTGACTGACAGAGGTCTTTCTGCCTCAAACTAGTCAGTGAAGACTAGGAGAAGTAGCTATTTATTATTTAATGCATCCATCTCAGTTAAAAACAATTCAAAAAATAGCTTTTAAAAATTCAGTTCTCTAAAACAGAGTAATCATAAAGAAAGGAAATGAGGAAAAATGATAAATGAAAAAGTAGTAACAGTATAGCAAAGAAGAAAGTATTAAAACCAGGACCAAATTCTGGAGCTGGTATTATAAAAAGTGAATTGCAAACACCATCTCTAAAGGATTAAAATAGCGCACTTATCACGGAGAAGAAACATGAAGCTAGGCTGGAAGCAGGTGAGTTTATATGATCAAATCAGACAGGGAAAAGCAGAAGAATGAAAGAAGTGAAGAAAGCAAGAAATCTGTTACACACTCACATGCTGAACCACTCTAGTGGCTTATATGAAAAGCTAGTTTTCAGATTATAGTGGGATGAATAAGAAATCACTAAAAGTAGGAAAATGAAAATTCACAAATATATGGAAATTACTCTTGCAAACATGAGAAATTGTTGGACTGGAGAAATGGTTCAGCAATTAAGAGCATGTGTTGCNCTTGTGGAAACCTCATATTCAGTTCCCAACATCCACATGGTGGCACATACCTCTGATTCCAGAAGATTTGATGGCCCCTTCTTAACTCTATGGGCACCAGACAAGATGCACATACATACATACATACATACATACATACATACATACAGGCAAAACACTCACACACATAAAATGAATAAATTTAAAAATTAAAAAATAAAAGCAACAGTAATCTAAAGTCTTAAAGTAAATGAAAACACAGCATACATCATATTTANGAAATGTGACAGGGGCAGTGCTGAGAGGATAATGTTTTATTATTTTTAAAACAAAATATAAGTACATCAATTTTTGTTTTTCCTTTTCTCCCCCCAACCCCTACAATGTACCTGACTCTCTCTCTCTCTCTCTCTCTCTCTCTCTCTCTCTCTCTCTCTCTCTCTCTCTCTCCCCTAAATA
>LZPO01117291.1:90098-100564 GCA_001675575.1 Neotoma lepida
ACTAAATGGAGAGATATTGTGTTTATGGATTATAACATTTATAGTATTTAAATGTCCACACTAGTCAAAATGATCTGTAGATTTATTGCAATCTCTAATGAAATCATAATGACATTATTTTGAAAAATTGAAAAGAAGACTCATACCTGACCCCAAAATGCCCTCCCTTTCCAGTCATCTCTTTCACTACTCTCCCTTCCATCCGCCACCCCCAATCAGATCCCTCATGTTCCCATCTCCACCGGCCCTCACCCATGAGACCTATTCTATTTCTCATTCCCTGGGAGATCCATGCATCTCCCTCTTGGGCATAGATTAGTGACTACCCAATTGTCATCGGAGAGCCTTCTTCCAGTAACTGATGGAAACAGATGCAGAGGCCCACAGGCAAGCATTGGGTGAGCTCAGGGAATCCTGGTGAAGAGAGGGAGGAAGAGTTATATGAGCCAGGGCGGGTCAAGGAAACACAGGGGAACCCACAGAAACAACTAACCTGGGCTTATAGGGGCTCACAGAGNCTGGACCAACATCCAGGGAGACTGTGTGGAACCAACCTAGGTTCTCTACATATGTGTGACAGTTGTGTAACTTAGTCTGCTTGTGGAACTCTTAGCAGTGGGAGCAGGGCCTGTCCCTAAGCTTTGGCTGGCTTTTGGACACCTAATCTTCATGCTTGGTTGCCTTGCCCAGACTTAATAAGAGAGGAGGGGCTTATTCCTACCTCAATTTGATATGCCATGTTTGTTGATACCCGTCGAAGGCCTGCCCCTTTCTGAACAGAAAGAGAGGAGGAGTGGATTAGGGCAGGGGTGGAGAGCCGGTGTGGAGAGGGAATGGGAGGAAAGGAGGAAGGGAAAACTGGGGTCAGGATGTAAAATAAATGAATAAATGGTAATTTAAAAAAAAGAGTCATGAAATTCTTAAAGACCCTTATAAAACCAAAACAATCTTGACAAAGAACAAAGTTGGAATACTCACATCATCCCATCTCATCTGAAAATAAAACATCACAGAACTACCCATTAGAAAAGTCCAGTCAGAGAGAGGGAAGAGGGATTATATAAGTAAGGGGGGTTCAAGATCGTGATGGGGAAATCTAACTGAACCAAGCTTGTGAGAACTCATGAACTTTATACAGACAGCTGTAGAGCTTGCATGGGACCAGACTAGGTCCTCTGCATATGGGAGACAGTTGTATAGCTTTGTCTGTTTGAGGGGCCCCTGGCAGTGGGATCAGGATCTATCCCTGGTGCATGAGCTGGCTTTTTGGAGCCCATTACCTATGGTAGGATGCTTTGCTCAGCCTTGATGCAAGGGGGAGGGGCTTGGTCCTACCTCAACTGAATGTACCAGGCTCTTTGCTGACTCCTCATGGGAGATCTTACCGTTTTGGAGGAAGGGATGGGGGATGGGTTAGGGGGAAGGCTTTGGGGGGGAGCAGGAGGAGGGATGGGGGGGTCTGTGGTTGGTATGTAAAATGAATAAAAAAATTCTTAAATAAAAGGACAAATAAAGCAGTGGAACTCAACAAAGACCCCAGCAATGAACACCCATGTATATGAGCAAATTCTCTTTCACAAGTATGCCAAGACACAAGCATGAAAAGACCTTATATTCAAGGGATTGTGTTGGCAAACTGGATGTGTACATAAAAATAGACCCTCACATCTGATAGCAGAGTACAAAACTTATTTGCCTAAGGAACTATGTGAAAGACNTGAAACTATAAAACACTTAAAGAAACAACATGGGGGGGGGAAGCCATGACATTAGTCTCTTTAGCAATTTCTTAGATAAGACATCAAAGAATAGGTAACAAAGTCAGCAACAGATGACCAATAAACCTTGGTTTATATCAATTCATAAAAGGGTAAAAGAAAATGTGATATAGATAGATAGGTAGGTAGATAGATAGATAGATAGATAGATAGATAGATAGATAAATTTATATAGATATATATATATATGAAAGAACACTATTCAATGGTAAAAGGATAAAATATTGTCATTTCCAACAGCATAGAAAGAAGATGAGAAAATTATCAAAGTCAGGCATAGAAAGTCTAATGCCTTACAGAAGTTTAAAAGTTGGCCCCAAATAAGGAGGGAATTTAATGTCACCATCAGAGTCAGATAAGGAAATGATAGAGAGTATAGATATTGAATACAAGAGTGCAGCTCAATAAGACAAAGACCATTTAGTGTTTCATAACAAGGTAGGATAATGATTGCTAACAATAGTCTAGCAATATTCCAAAATAACTTATAGAGAAGACTTTGAATGTTCCCAACACACACACACACACACACACACACACACACACACACACACACACACACACACACACACACACAAATGCATGTCTGCCATAATAGCTATGATCTAACTGGTACACATTTACTGAAATGTCACATGAACTATACTCAATTGCTGAGTTAAGTATAATAAAAATACATTTTAAAAATAGAACATGGAAAACTGAAAGAATAGGCAAACAATATTTTTAAATATATGGAGATGCTTCTTAGCTTATGATGGCCTGACTTGGGATTCAGATGGTATGAAATTGATGTGCATGAAGACAAACAGTACTTTGAATTCAGANAGTGTCCTCAGTAGCAATACACAGTACTATGCTCTCTTTTTAATGCTGAGCCATAGCAGCAAGCTAGAGGATCCAATCAGCCATGCCATCAGGAGGGGAAATGAACATTCTACAATGTACAGTGATATTAATCTTTTAATTAATGTCTAGTTGGTTCAGTTTATTAGATGCATTTTCAACCTACAGTAGATTTATAGAGACAGCTTCCCCTCATAAGTTGAGGAGCTTCTCTACAAATAAACTCTACAACTTAATCTCCCTTCACTTACACATAGGCTGGACTTATGATCAATGTTCAAGGAATAAAAAGGAGAAAGACAAGAGTTTAGCATGGAGAGAAGACTGATGGACAACTGAATGATCAAAACTGAGACATTGGTGATACAACATTGATATCAAGTATCTTCTGACACCATGAAATGAAAGAGTCACTTAAACTTCAATAGTCTTGCCCCCCTTCCCAGTATATACATACCCCAAAGAAAAACATTAAACTGACTCATATTCAAAGAAATCTTACCTAACACTTGATATAAGTGCTTCAAAATTACCAAGATCATATACAACCAAGAATAAGTATGAAATTGTTGCCAAGAACAGGTTATAGAAAGACAGACATTGTAGCACATATCTGTAATCCTAAAACTTAGGAGTCTGAGCCAGGAAGATCTTCAGCTTGAGGCTAACCCAAGAGATATAGGAGACTCTTTGTAACTCTAAACATTTTGCTGCTTTTCTCAGAGCCAAAGAAAGTGGCCTTTAAAAAAGTATGCATGAAGTTAAGACATTCAGGCATCTGACCTCCTGCAAGACAGCCTACCTTAAAACATTCCCACAAGAAAGAAAAGTATATATTTTATCTCTAACTTGTTAATGAGTAAAGTACACCATAGCTAATTAGTAATCCTGAGTGAGACCAGNAATGTCAACACCTCACCAAGTCTCTGTCATTCAGTTAGAACCTGCATTCATAAAGTCATTCACAGAGCCTCTCCTTGTCACAGTGAGAGGCCTTAGCTTGGAAATTCTTAATTCCTTTAAGTCTTCTCAGTAGACATTCTTCATAGGACATAGACTCAAGGACTCCAATGAATACCAAAATCACATATAAAAAAATGACATAGTACCTGCATATATCATACTCACAGACTCCTGCATACTCTAAATCTACAGGATAATAAGCTGAATGTCACTTCTCTGAAATGTCTGAGATCAGAAGTGTTCATATTTCAAAGTTTTCACATTTTGGAATATTTGCTAAAACCTTAACAGTTGAACATTCCTAATACAAAATTCAAGACTTTCTTAGAGCTTCTGTACTTATAACACCTAATAAAGTATAAATTCTGTGTAACTAGTTGTTGTGATGTATTGCTCAGGGTATATGACTAGAAAAACAAGCCTTCATATTTTCAGTATAGACACACATATGAATCTTTTGATCCAGTGCATTGGTGGATACAGAATAGTAGATAAGAAGGGGTCAACTTCCCATCAGAAAAAAAGAGACCATGAAGGGTTCCAGCCAACTGGGTCCATTTTTTTCCAGTCTAATGCAAGTAACCACAGCTGCTGTGAACTCATTAGTATAATAGCCATGTCTTGTTGAGATGACAGCATTTTACATTCTTCATCATCTTCTGGTTCTTATATTTTTTTTCTGCATCCTCTTCAATGACAATCCCTGAGCCTTGGCAGAAAGAAGGAGTAAAAGGATGTCTGATTTAGGGCTTAACACTCAGTCTTTTATTCTCAATGCTTTCTTTTATTCTCAACGCTTTGAGACCAGTTATGCATCTTTGCATTGAATATCACTCGCTGCAAAAAAAAAATAAGAAGAAGAAGAAGAAGAAGAAGAAGCTTCTCTGACCAAGACTGAGAGCAGCCCAAGTCTATGGGAAATTTGAAAGCATGATCATTTAGCAAAATAACAATAGTAGACTCTACCTAGAGCCTGTGACCTCCTTAGACATGAGCCTCTGTCCGGGATTACAGTACCAGGATCAGTCCTCAAATACAATCACAAAGCAGTTAGTTATCCTTTAACAGCCATGCCGCTATTGTACCAGTGGGCAGGTCTTGCCCATCAGGTCAGCATTGTAGCATGCAACATCCACCACTGAGTAAGACCACTGATGCATTTTATCCTCCAGTAGCCTGCATAGCACTATTAAAATCTTACAAAGACAGACAAGTTAAAACAAGATAGATATATGGGCAATCACAACCCTCTAAAACTGGGAAGGTAAGTAGAGTAGAGTAGCTAGAAGAATTAAATTAGATTCTTGCCATGAAAAGGAAGAAAATACAAAGGAAAGGAAGTTGGAAACTTTCTCAAGACATGGCTACCACAAACATAAACTCACAGAAGTTATAGCTATGTGCATAAGAATAAGCTAATCAAAACTCTGGCATAGATGAGGGAGGTGTTCTCCAGACCCCATCCCTTCCTGAGGAGATTCTGGCAGATGATAACTGCTGAGTAAAAGTCATTTCCCTTTTGAGGATATTCCACCTGGCAGATTTCCCATATCCCAATAAGGGTCCCACAATAATGCACATAAGATTTACTAAATTATCAACAAGGAAAAAAGAGATGAGGTTGGGAGAGGGATATGTTGTTGGAGGAGCATGGGAATAGTTGGAGAGGAAATGGGGGGTGTAATATGACCAAATTTCATTGTATATATGTATGAAATTCTCAAGGATATGAAAAAATATTTTTACAATAATAGTCTACTCCCCACATATACAATACTTGCTTAAAAGGATCCTTCACACCTTATTGGATGATCCAAAAGGAAAAGATCAGAAAAATCAATTTTTCACATCTTCACTAGTTTTTTTAAATAAATAAAATTTTTTTTCAAGTTAATAGTATTTTATTCTAATCCAGAACAGCTAGGTAAACTATCACTTACAAGCATATTGTATTCCAATAGCTCATTTATAAGCACTTACATGAAAATCTGCCCACATTTTTATGAATATTATAAAACATGGCCATTAAACAGTCTCAATAACCAGTTAGCCTAAGAAGGCAAATTTGCATAAGATACTAGAAGAATGTTATAACACATGAAGAAACATGTGGCCTTAAGTAAAACAAAAAAACCTGGATAGATAAAACAATCTTAATTAATCAGAGAAATGTTGGCGGTATCACCATCCCTGTTTTCAAGTTGTACTCGAGTTATAGTAAAAAAAAAAAACAAAAAACAAGATAATATTGGCACAAAAACAGATAAGTTGATCAACGGAATCCAACTGAAGACACAGACATAAATCCTTACATGTGTGTACACCTGATTTTTGATAAAGAAGCTAGAAAAAAAGACAATCCTCAAAAAAAATTGTGCTGGCCAAACTGGATGGCTGCATTAGAAGAATCCAAATAGATTCATACTCATTACCCTGTGAAAAACTCAACTCCAAATGGATCAAAGACCTCAGCATAAGACCAACCAGATACACTGAACCTGATAGACAAGAAAGTGAAGAATAGCCTTGAACTAACTGACACAGGTAAATCTTTCTAAACAGAACATCATTAACACAGGCACTAAAAACAACAATTAATAAATGGAACCTCATGAACCTGAAAGTCTTCTGCATGGTAAAGAACATCATCATTTAGACAAAGTGGCATACAGAATGGGAAAAGATCCAGGTATACCGTTCTTGGGCATATACCCAAAGGATGCTTCATTCTATTACAGAGACACTTGCTAACCCTTGTTCATTGCTGTTCTATTCAAAATAGCCAGAAATTGGAAACAACCTAGATGTCTGGCAATGGATGAATGGATAAATAAAACTTAGCACATTTACATAATGGAATATTACTCTATCATTAAAAAATGAAATCACGAAACTCACAGACAAAAGGATGGAACTATAAAAAAAATCCTGAATGAGGTAACACAAACCTAGAAAGATAAATATGGTATGTATCTGCTTATACATGGTGCTAGCTGTTAAGTCAATAATAAGCAAGTTACAATCTGTAGAATGACAGAGGTTAGATATAGAGAAAAAAATTACGGGGGAAGAACAGACTCCCTAAAAAGAGGATAGGATAGCTATGGGTGGAGAGGGGGCTGGAATGGGAGGATCAAACAAGGAGTGGGGGGGTAAGAGGGAGATGGGGAATGAGGTAAGAGGGGAATACAGGGGGAGTAAGTAACATTAAGGGCATTTGAGGAGTATGGAAACCTGATACAGTAGAAGCTTCTTAAATTATATACATCTATGATGTCAATCTAGATGAAATATCTAAATATTAGGAGAGACAGTGCCCTAACTGGACATCTCATTACCAAATTAAGCGTCAATACCATGAATAGGTTATATATAATTAATTTGTTGGCCAAAGGGTCCCCATGGGAACCTCCAAAAAACCCAGTCTGTTGCAAAGATTATATGATGCTCTCCACAAACTGATGGCAAGGTCTCATTGCTGAAGATGGTGCCCATAAGACTCATTGATCTTGGAGAATTTGAGCTGGTTCCTGCATATAGCCTTAACCCTTACATCCTAAAATCTTTGGTACAGTGATGTACTTTACATGCTACCAAAGGAGAAAAGTTACACCAACCCAGCTATGAAATCTGCCTGCAAGATGTGCTAGTGCAATAGTAACACAAAGCTTATGGGAATAACACACCAATATCTGATTTGACTTTAAGCCCACTCCATGAGATGAAACCCAAACCCAACTCTGGGTAACCTAGAACCTGAGACTAGATCGCCTATGAATCAAAGGAAAACCAAATACTGCTGTTCTACTAAGGAAATGTAGCAATAAAATATCTTCTAATGACATTCTGCTTTACTCATAGATCAGTGCCTTCTTCAGTGATCATCAGAGAGGCTTCCTTCTAGAACATATGGGAACAAATTAAGAGACCCACAGCCAGACAATATGCAGAGAGAGAGAAGGACTTCAGAACTCTTCCCGAAACAGGATATCTCCATCAAATCCTTCCCCTCAGGGCTCAGGGAACCCTGTGGAAGAGGAGGTGGAAAGAGTGTAAGATCCAGATGGATGGAGGACACCAAGGAAACCAGGCCCTCTAAACAAAGCAGGACTAACACATTTATGAACTCTCAGAGACTGAGGCCTTATGCACAGGGCTTGCACCAGCCTGACCCACAGGGGCCCTAGGGCTGAAAGGAGAAGTTGACACAAGCCCAATCTCTAACTCAGAAGCTATCTCCAACTGATAACCACTCACAAATACAAAAGTAATTTTCTCCGAGGGAGTCTCGCTGAGGAAACAAACTTCTCTTAAGGGTAGGTTGCATGACCAACAGTAGATGGCTAACAGAAAACAAACTCAAAGGGATCTTTGGAGGTTCCTTGTCTCACAATGTCATGTCAGGACTGTTTTTATTTACTTTACTTTTATTTTATTTATTCATATTTCTAACCCTACACTGGTGCTTTGGCCTTTGGGTATAAATTATGGCTTCCACTTTTCTGTTTTCACAGGATTGCTAAGTGTGAGAACAAGTGTGTCTCTGCATCTACATGTGTTTCCTGTGCTTTTTCTTGGGCTCTTTTCTTTATTTGTTTTGTCCTATTCCAATTAGTTTGGTTTTGTTGTACCTTGTTATATTCTATTTTATTATTATTCCTTAGATGCCTGATTATTTTCTAATGAGGGACATAAGGGGGTAAATCCAGATAAAAGGGGAGGTGGGGAAGAATTGGGGAGAGTTGAGGAAGGGAAAACTGTCATCAGAATATATTGTACACAAAAAAATTATTTTAATTAAAAAAAAAGGAATAAAAAAATACGGGTCTTTCACACATTATAGGAAATATCCCTCATCTACTTTCCTACAATTCCTTATTCCTATGTCCAGATACAGTTAAATATTTGCTAAAATTTTCACTAGAATTCATTTTCACAGAGTGAAGATAAATATGTATGTTAATTCATCATATTGAATGGAACTTCAAAATGCATATATAGTTTTTTTCCTCCATCATTATCTCGGGGCTCATGAAGTCAGAAACAGTTGCTATTTAGAGTGTAAAACTGAAAGGAAAAGCCTTATCACAAACCTGTACCCTACTTTCACCTAAGAATATCTAGAAAATGGTCATACACAGAATACACTTTCAGCAGATGTCCCTGCAAGTAGAGAAAATGGAGTGTGAGAAAATGAACAAGTAGGAGGATAAATATACCCTACAATCCCCCAAATTAAACTCGTAATTGTATAAGTGCTTAAACTTTGTCTAGTTCAAACCCTATGCATGACAAAATTTCTTTTAAGATACACCTAATAAGTTGACCACACTAGTGCAGGACTTAAACTGTTCCAGCCCAACTTGAGATACGACTTACTCCATGCCAAAATAATTACCTAATATGTGCTTGCCTGGTGTCAACTCTTCTAGATGGCTGAGTGTTTCTATTTTTCAATGATTAAATCTCTGAGTTAGCCTAAGGATGGCAAGACGGTTAAGACAGTCAAAACCTAAAGTATCACATATGTGAATGACCACAGCAGAATTTGTTCTAGTGAAGATAAAGACATTGGCAGCAGTCACTCCTTGCAAAGCCCATAGAGAGAAATCAGAGTAACAGCACTCAGAGTCCAGTGGGCACTGTCCAGGCTTCAAAGTGTCATGTTTAGGTTAAGCAAATTATTTTAGGAAATAATTCTTGGGTACATCCCCATCTACAAGGTTACACTTGAAAATGAGTTTTCCAGGGGCTTAAGCTCTTCTTAAGGGCCAGGGAGATGGATGAGTCCATGAAGTGTCTCTGTACAAGCATGAATACCTGAATTCAGACCCTGAAAAAGAAGAGGCAGGAGAATTCCTGGAGCCTGCTGAACATCTAAGTTCACACCATAAATGAGTTCCAGATTCAGTGAAAGACCCTGCCTCAAAAAAAAATAATATGGAGAGCAACTGAGGAAGATGTCTGACTTTGACCCCTGGTGTACATTTACACCTGCACACACATCAAAATAAAATGTGCACACATATAACACACACAAGAAAGTAAATAAATAAATATAAATAAAATCATCTTAATAACTGGTAAAGTCTATTCTCCTTTCAGCAAAGAATTGTTCTGCTTTAACCAGTTAACTCCTTTTACACAGCAATTAAAATCTGATAGATAAAATCATTTAACTTTTAAGTAACAAGTTTAATAAAAATGAAACTCTCTAAGCAAAATAAAATTTCTCTTGGAAAAATACTATCAAATACTTTGAAAACTAGCATCAACATTCGGACCTGGTCCTCTTCACAAGAAGCCGGTTGCTCTGGAGACAACAGATTGCTCCTTCTAGCTTTCTTTCCAGAGCACTGTGCTTCATTCAGTAAATTTCTCCTTGGAACTAGGAGTCTTAAATGAAGCCCACTGCCAGGAAGTGAGCAATGTACTCCCTTCTAATAACAATATGGTAGGAGTCGATTATTGTGGACCAGCTGCTCAATGACTAGAAAATGAGGATTGATGGTCTATTCAAATTGTACAGATTGAATTATGATTTGAGAAAGAAGCAAATATTNTTCTAAGTACTAGTGAATTTCACAGAAATAATTAATGCTACATATATACCTTTGAGTAATATAGAAATTAATAACCAAACTTTGTAGGAAGAAACATAAGAGCTTTTGGGGCAGGTGAAAACCATCAAATTTCTCTTCTCATTTTTTTAGCCCAATACAAATGATAAAAGATGAAATCATTAGGATTTATAAAGGCAGATTTGGCAGATTTTTTTCTATTTACAGGGACTGTGAGCTATAAAATTTGGGATACTATGTCCAAAAGAAGATCAGTTCTCAGAATAACTACATGTTAATAAGCCAGACATAGATAAAA
>LZPO01117292.1:38056-48564 GCA_001675575.1 Neotoma lepida
CCACAGTGAACTTCTCTGCAGAATTAATATGCACTAGTAATTAAAAAAATGTTTTGATTAAGTTTCTGGAGCAGACCCTGCTTTAAGCATCTTCTGTGTATGAATGGAACAGTCTGTGAGACTGCAGGAACGTGACGGTATAAATGTGCTGCATCCAAAACAAGGGCGTTAATGGAGAAACTGGTCAAATCCAGATTAAATCTGGAGTTTAATTTTACATGCGTCTGAGGGGCTACAAGTTCTTTAGTGGAATATAAGGCAAAATGTTTGAGGGCAGAAGAAAAATTGTCCCATGTAGAAATGATAAAGGTATTTAAAATATATTTATGTTATTCTTTTGTGTGCATTCATATTAGCAAAAACGGGTGTGCATGTGTGCAGGGCAGAAGAGGGTGCCATACCCTGCTTGTTAAGTGGATGCCATACCCTGCTTGTTAAGTGGGTGCCATACCGTGCTTCTTAAGTGGGTATTGGTATCTGAGCTCTGGTCCTTAGGACTGTGCAGCAAGTGCTCTTAGCTACTGAGCCATCTCTCCAGTCCCAAGAGTACTTTAACAATTTCTTTTTTTTATATTAATTTATTTATTTTGTGTGTTTGTGGATGTGGGAGGGGCCATGCATGCATGGCAGGGCACACTTGTGGAAGTCAGAGGATAGTGTGCAGGAATTGGCTCTTTCNTACCACCATGNGTGTTCTGGGAATCTAACTCAGGTTTGCAGGCTTGNTGACAAGTACCCTGACTGCCTGAGCCATCTTGCTTCCCCACCCCCATAATTTTAATCAGAGAACCTTTAGAAATTAATGCCANATCAGTATCATAATGGATAAATTGGGCAGTCAGTACTACATATCATCTAAAAGGATCAACTAGAATTGTATCAATAGAATNAAGTNAAAGTATTAGTAAAAATACCAAGTTACACACNAANCTTCTTTGAAGTTTTAGAATTTTTCCAAATCTCAAAGCATTTCAAATTTGAAAATTTGAAGCTTTATTGTAGTCAGAAGGTTTTTCTCGGCTCCCACCTGGCCNGCGTTCCCACAGCTGCTTATAAAATAATTACTCAGAGGCTTATATTAATTACCAATTGCATGGCCTATGGCAGGCTTCTTGCTAGCTAGCTCTTATATCTTAAATTAACTCATTTCTATTAATCTATGTCTTGCCACATAGCCGTGGCTTACTGGTATTTTCACATCTTGCTTCTCCTGCAGGCGGCTCGCAGCGTCTCCTTCCTTCTTCCTGTCTCTCTGCCTGGATTTCCCTCCTGCCTCTAAGCTGCCTTGCCATAGGCCAATGCAGCTTTATTTATTAACCAGTNAGAGCAGCATATATTCACAGCGTACAGAAAGACATCCCACAGCACTTTATACTATCTACACACAGTTATTAGACAACAGTGANGGTTTTTAGTAAAAAGGAGCGACCTTCCCCTTTCCCCATCTCATAGCCTGTTCCTGTGAGCCATATGGATGGTGGTCACTTTCAGCTCTCTAAAACATCTGTACTGTAATTTTAAAAAGAGGAGGATTTACCCCACTTAACTTATTCTTTAAAAAAAAAAACTGTCTTAATACTGTTATGTTATTACACTGTTTGTTTTGTTTTTGGTGGTGGTGTAGTTAGAATTTTCGTCAAGGTGTTCACATGAATAGTTTAAAAAGTGAAAGAAGCAGCAGTCCTCACTGGTCCTCACCCTAGCTCCAGCCTCTCTACTCACGGCAGACTTTGAGCTGTGACATTTGGTGTTAAAGTCATCACTACAGCCATTTTTAGAGCCAATTCTAAATGTCTGTTTTATGATTGTCCGTCTGCNTTCTTCTTTAGAAGATGTGTGTGGGGCTCCCTTTCAGCTCTCGTCATATTTCCCGCCTTCTGTCCTCACAGTGTAATTGTATCATCCACGTGTTTACAACTGTATCCTGTGACACATTGTTGCCATTTGTCAAATGCTCTTCACAGTTGAGACCTGATTGTACCATTACGTCTTCTCCTCTTGCAACTTTGCGCCTTCTCTGGAGTCAGTATCTTCTTGCTTCTTTGCTGAGTTTCCTGTGCACTTACTGCAGCTGTGGTCCTGGTTGTGAACATTATAGGAACACCCAAATAGATCAAGTGCTTACATTCGGGGAGCTGGGCTGCTGAGTGCCTGTTCTCCATTCCTGGGACAGTGACTTGCTGTGGGGATACCATCCTCTTGCATACTAGACCATTCATTGATGCCATGTCATCCTGTTTCTTGGTTTGTAGCCTTGTTTTGGTAAACTACCTTCTCATGTAGCACCCTAAAGAAAGATTCATGGAAGAGAAATCACATGAGATATCAGTGTTCTGAAAAAATAACATTCCTTATAATTAATTCATAAACATTTTAGTTAGACATAATTATTTTCAGAATGTTGAATCTATTCTCTTCAGTGTTGCCATTAGGAAATCTCAAAGTTACTGTCCCTCCTCTAGTCTCTTTCCCCTTTCTTAGAATTTTGTTTGTCTTGTGATTTTTCAACCCAGGCTTCACTTTAACATCATCTAAGAATTTTGATCAAATTCTCGTGTGAGAGATTTTGAAGTAATTGGTTTGAAATGGAACTCAGGTAGAGAAGTTTCTGAAAAGCTCCTTGGGTAATCTCAGCATGTAATCAGAGTCAAAATACTGTTTGAGGGGCTTTGTCTGAAGTGTGCTGGAATTTCAGGATGGTGCATTGTGATGTGAACCTTTTTTATCTGTGATGTAAGCCCTCAATCCATTATAACCTAGGAATTCATGACCTTAAATTTAAAAGTTTCTACTTTTCTCCCCTGTCTTTTCTTGTCTGCGTTTTAAACCTTTTTTTGTTGGTTTGTTTTCTAAGTGATTTTGATCTTCTGAGTCCTTTCACTGACCTTCCTACTTTGCTACTCCAAGGATTAATTTTTGTGATCTAGTTACTAGCATTGTGGGCATGTGTGTGCTACCCTATCTAGCTTGGTTCTGTCTTATGCATCTTGTTCTTTGCTGTGCTGATGGAACACCAGGCCTTGTGCAGGCTGAGCAAGTGCTCCCCATTGAGCCACATACACAACACTATGCATCTTATTTTTATGAGGGCATGGNGTAATTTTATTTTTATTAAGTTTTATCTGCCTTCTCAGCTCTGTTTTCTTTAAATGACTTTTTAGTGAAAATTCTGTTATTTGTTTTAGCTCTTCACATTAGTGGCTTTGCTCAAAGTGTCCTATCTTGACTGTACACTCATATTTAAAAGAGAATTGTGGATGCTCAGTGGTGTGCTCGTCAACTCCTCCCTTCCCTTTGGGATAATTTGCCTGGCAATTCTACTGGGACAAATCTTGAAGTCTGTTCTCTTGTACTGTCAAATTCCTTAGAGTTGTATGCATGGACGCTGACTAGAGGATAATGAAGTTTGGCTTGTGAATTCTTTAATTTGCCTTCTGCAACTGTGTCTCTTGTCATGCCGATTAGAGATCCTCTCTGACTGCTTAAGCAGAAACCTTTTAGAGGAAGGGAATTTACTTTGCAGACAACTGCCATCTCTCTAGAGGCCCACCCCAGCCCCACAGCGACCTGATTCTGGAGGAGTTGTAGTCAGAGCGTTCCTCTCACCGTTGCTTGCTGCTGGTCTGTCCGTGCTGTGAGGTCTGGGACCACACATCCTTGCTCCCAGGCTCCACATTGGTCCGTATAGGAATTTCTTTTCCTTTCTCCTTGTTTGTAGGGTACATCCCCGAATGAAGCCNTCACTGACAGTGCAACATAAGTTCTGAATGGAGATAAGTTATGAGTTCATTTGTGACCAGACTGAGTGATGTGACTGACAAGTTAACCACATGGGGTACAAGTCCCCATGTTGACACCCTGGTATACCTTGTATATCAGATTGCTTGGCATGTAGCAGGTCTGTGGAAACCAAGATGGACTGAAAGGTGTGTGTGTGTGTGTGTGTGTGTGTTTGTGAAGTTATTTCAGCCCCTAGTGCTTCACTACAGGTTGACATTGTTATTAAAGTAAAATAAAATGTTCGTTTTAAAACCCTAAAAACATTGTATTGTTTTCAACTAAAAGAGCTTGACGTTTCTCCTTAAACCAGTCATACTGTATAAGCGTTTTAAACATTATTTTCTTATTACTGTTTATATATCAACCACACGTCAGGATGACAATTAGAAATGGTTACTCNTATCTATCTTTTCATGCATTTTAAGTGACTGTAATAAAGTATTNCATTTTAAGGTACTTTTCTCTCAGAAAATTGTGTTGGTTGGTTTTTTTGTCATCTTGACACAAGCTAGGATCATTGGGGAAGAGGGAACTTCAGTTGAGAAAAATGTTCTCATCAGATTGTTCGTAGGCCAGTTTATGGAGCGTTTTCTTAATTGATGACCGTGTGAGAGGACTCAGCCCACTGTGGGTGGTGCCATGCCTGGGATGGTGGTCCTGGGTTCTATAAGAAAGCAGGCTGAGCAAGCCATGAGGAGCAAGCCAGGAAACAGCAGCCCTCCATGGGCTCTGCATCAGCTCCTGCCTCCAGGTGCCTGCCCTGTGTGAGTTCCTGTCCTGACTTCCCTTCCTGGTGCACTGTAAGCTATAAGAGAAAATTTTAAGTGTGTGACACACTGTGTACTCTTCACTTCATCTTCACTTGGTGAGAGAGCNNGTCTGCACTCACTGCTGGATAGAGGACTAGATTCTGTAGAGTTACAGAGCCTGTCTGCACTCACTGCTGGATAGAGGACTAGATTCTGTAGAGTTATGTTACTAGAAACATCTCTGGAAAAGGCGCTTTGGNTTCTCCTTAAAAAACAGTGTGCTTGCTTTTTGTGCTGCTTCATAACATTCCCCAGGCTGTTTCATGTCTGGATAATTGAGTATGCATGGCATCAGAATAGGGACATTGTCCTGAGTGGTCACAATGCCATTTTCACTCATAACAAACAGTTGTGTAATACTACCNGCTATGTGATGTGCATTCTTTATGATTTTCTCCAGTCTTTAAATCCCTTCTCTGGATTATCCTCCCACAACCAGTATCTAAATAAGGACCCCACATTGCCTTTGGTTGGCATGTGTCTTTTCTTCATTCTCGAACAGTTTTCTTTCCCACAAGTTACAGTGTNTCACATGCTTAGTGCATCCTCACNNCTGAATTCAAGCTNAGCAGTTCAGCAAAAATATATTCCTGAGGGGATGGTGTGTGCTTCTTCCCTCTTGTGCCACATAGGACACACATGGCAGTTTTCCCTTTAAATGGTGACATTAAATATGGTCGCTTAATTAACATGATGAGGTCTGCTAGACCTCGTCCATTGTGAAATAATACTTTGTTGATTGTTCTGTATTGTAATTAGTAGGCAAAGTATAATTGATTTATATGTAGCCTTTTTATCCAACAGTTGGTATTTTTCTGACATTTGCTTAAGTTACTTAATTGTAAGAGTCATTTCTTTATTTCTTGGAAACTTTGTATAAAGAAGAACTCTTCTTTGCCCTTCTTTCTCTGTCTTCAGATGTCATTATCAATGTATATTTTCTTTTTTACTCAGTGAATATAAATAATTGTCTTTTTTTTTCTTTGATGTTTAAATGATCCTGGTTGTCTGATGGGCGCTGTGTCAAGCTGGCTTTGGTCCTGTTACATGCTACCATGAGTCTCTGAGCATCTCCTTGCTCACTGGACTCAAGAGTTATCTCAAGCTCACCTTGGCTTGTCCCATCCTAATTCTGGAATCTGTTATTTTTCTTGAGACTTCTAGTTTNTTTCAGTGGACTATCATATTTGAAAAGCACATGGACTGAACGTAGACTGTAGTTATGTTTTATCTATTCACTGTAAAAACATTGAGCTAAAATTTAAAAGTCGAGGAAGGTCAGATAAGAATGCAGAATTTAGAGTGTTCTTTAAAATGTCGGCAGTCTAGCAACACTGGGGCCCACATATCCATGGCAGTTACTACTTGGGGTAAGTGAGATAGTCCCTCTGGAAGGCTCACATATCCTAATTTTCACCCCTGTCCTCGAGGTGAAATGGACAGCTTTCCACTTTGCCTAAGTCGTCAGCATTGCCTGGATGCCTCCTCTACACCCTGTCCTTGAATTTGCTTCCCTGACTTAGAGGCGCTGTGTGCTGGCTTTATCTGTGTCAGTATATCTGTTAGAGTAAAGGCAAAGGAATCGTAATCGGAATGGTTGGAGAGGAGATGAAGAGGGTATATATGTGAGAGGTGGTTCTATAGAATTAAATGAATCTTCAGAGCCAAGGTTCAAAAATAAACTAACCAAACAATGACTTATATTGGTTATCAATTGTTATACACAACAAACTCCTGAAACCCAGTACTTATGAACTATAAATATTTGCTCCCTCCTGTAAGTATGAGGACCTAGATTCTAGGGGTGTCCCAGCTAGCTGTTTCTGGCTCATGGTGCCTGGACCTTGTGAGGTTCAGCTGGGCTAGTGAATCTTTCCACACGTAGATATGTTGTTGCCAGGCTTCTGCTCCTTGCTTGCTGTTGGCTGGAGGCCAGAATCTGCTCACAATATAGCAGCTTACTTTCCCCAGAGTGAAAGATCCAAAAGCTAGGCAGTAGCCAACCAAGCAGGAGCCTAGTACTATGTGCAGGGAGACTTACAAGTGAGGTGTGCNTCGCAGGAGGCTGACACCCATAGTGACCCCAGCAAATGCAGTACTTGTGGAAGTAGCCTTTTGGAGTAGGTTTTGTCCATGTATGAAATGTCATTTTAAGTTCTTCTATAATAAAATTCCTTGTGATTTTAATTATTCTACTCCACTAGTTGGCCCAGAATCTTACTTACTTTTGATATACTCATAGATTAATTTAGAATGACATAATTTGTAGTTTCAAAGATCATATATATATAGTTCATTCTCTAATTTTTTAATATTTTAAAAACTTAAGATCCTGGAAAGAATGATTTGGTTCATCCCATTGTCTTCTGCTAGATGTGTGGGAGTTCGTTGAAGCAATTTGAGTTGTGACCCAGTGCAGCCCCTGCCCTGACACAATCTCTCNGTGCCATGCGTCTGTAGCACAGAGGATCATTTCNGTAAAATGTTACTTTTGGAAACTTATTAATCTAGGAAATAACTTACATATTACTTACTAACAATAAATAACCCCGATATCATTGAAAATTTTTGCTTTGTATTTTAAAAATTTTTTTATTTTAAGTGTGTGTGTGTGTGTGTGTGTGTGTGTGTGTGTACCCGAGGTCAAGTAACCTCAGAGGTCAGAGGTGTTCACTCGCCCTGGAGTTATAGGCAGTTGTAAGCTGGTGACATGGTGGCTAGGAATTGAACTCCAGCCCTCTGCAAGAGCAATATGTGCTCTTAGCTGCTGAGCCAACTTTCCAGCCCCTATTATGTAATTTTACATATGAACTTGACATTGGACTTTACCAGATGATGAAGCACTTACATAACAGAAGTCTGCCAAAAAATAGGCTAAAAATATACGTATTTTCCAAAGTTGAGTTTTTGACATGCCAGCATTCTTGTCATTCTCAGCCCTAATGCCTGGAATAGCCTGTGTCCTCATGCAAGGGTGCTTTTCTTCCCTCCTGTCGTCACAGTGGCTCTTTCGGAGTGCATTTTATTAATAACATTGGTGTGTGTTTGTTTCCCTTTCTGGAGTATTAATACTCNATGCGTATTACAGGCCATGGCATCAGTTCTTTGATGCGGCCTTCTAATGGAATTGTGTAGGCCTGTGTATTTTGACCCAGGACTTGACACTTCCTTGGTGGTGATTTATGTACCTTTAGTCATGTTAGAAGCAGTAGATTTACAGCATGATTTTAATACTCTGCATTCAACACTGGAATGATGCCACTTCTCTCAGATGCCTGTGGAGCAACTGCCCCTTGCAGACAGTCACAGTGCAANGCTTAACTTTAGCCTAGGTCAGTCTCCTTCTTCCCCACTTAAAAGAGCCTGTGAACTTTTAAAGTGATTGCTAATTTCTTTAGGTAATGTTCAGATTGCGTTCTTTCAAAAACTATTATCAGATAGGAATTATGATTTGAGAGTCCTCCTACTCCCAGCACTCAGGAGGCAGAGGCAGGTGGATCTCTGTGAGTTGGAGGCCAGCCTGGTCTACAGGGTAAGTTCCAGGAAAAACAGAGAAACCCTGTCACAAAAACAAAAACAAAAACAAAAACAAAAACAAAAACAAAAACAAACAAACAAAAAAAAACAAAACCACACATACACACAAACGAACAAAGATTCCTCCTACTAATTGAACAGTTTGCTCTTTAGCAGCTGTATTACTCTGGGATACGGTTAACCCTTAGGTTGTGTTTAGATTGACCAAAAGAGGCATTTTTATAACTAGTTTTGCATTGAATAAAATGCAAAGTGTTGTGCTCCTGGCTTCTATTAAGTGGTCTGAAATGAGCAGAGTTAGGATTGTCCCTTCTGGGTAAGACAAGCTGATTTCCAGCTTACCTCTCTTATACTTTCCTGTAGCTGCTGTGATAGAACACTCTGACCCAAGGCGTCCTAGGGGAGGGATGGCTTCATTTCAGTGGCAATCATTGTACCAGTAAGCCTTCATGATGACAATGGACTGAACCCCAGTTAAATGTTCTCTTTGTAAGAGTTGCCTTGGTCACGGTGTCTCTTCACAGCAATAGAAACCCTAACTAAGACATAGTGATATAAGCTTTGCAAGGGTAGGGAAACTTTTTGTAGTTAGCATGCTTTCTATCAGTTTTAAGTTTGTAGAGAAATTGGACAGAAAGTAAAAAAAATAAAAAGGCTCCTTTGTGTTTCTTCTTCTCTGTCGTTTCTTTTATTAGCACTTTTAATAGGTACAGAACATTGTTTTTAAGTAAGGACTGGTACTCATACATTATTATTATGGGACTACATGGTTTCTATTAGGGTGTTGCACCGTTTTACAGGTTTTGACAGATATACTTCTGTCCCCCACCCTCCCATTACAGAATAAATTAGAAGAGTTTCACTAATACTCGAGGTTCTTCCAGACAGAGGAACCGAGTTGTCCTTCCGTCTTCCTCTTGGCAAGCACTGGCTGCTCTTTGCTGCTTCCTTTGTGGTTTTATGTCTTCTAGAGGGCCCTGTCGTTGGAGTCTCATGGTGTGTTATAATTTATACTATCATTGAGCGGCTGAGGCAAGGGAGTGAGTTGAGGCCAACACTGGGCTATATGATAAGACCTTGTTTCAGCCCCCAACCCAAGTCTCCCAAATAATAGACAAAATGGTGGAATGACAGTGTTGGTGACTGTGAGAGGGTTAATAGTGTGAAAGGACGCTACGTTGGGCGCTAAGCTTTTATACCTTACTTCATCTTTAAACCTAAGACCTTAAAAATAGAGTCAGAATTTAAACCAAGCCAAGGTAATACTTTGGAAAATAGATTGATTTATTGGNAAGCTAAATGTGGTGGTATTAATAGATTTCCTCACTCTGTTATTGACAGATAGCTTAAGGGAACCAACCAAGTCAAAATAGGAGGAACAAAACACTGGCTTTGGACTTCTGTAGTGATGGTGGGTGGAGTCGGAGTCTTGCATGAGCACCCTCTCTCCCAGCAAGCCACATCCCAGCACCAGCCCTTACCAGNTTTTTAAAATGTNNGTTTGTGCTTGTAGGTTATGGGAATTAGAGTGTTCCCACAGAATCCGGGCTGTTGAAGGTATGGCATCAGTCACAGAGAAGGTCCGCCCATGTCTCATGAAAGATAAACTTTAGAAGACTTGGGATACATAGGCAGGAGCCAGACCCTGACTAAAGCCAGACCCTGGTTTATGCCTGGCTTTCATTTCATCTCCCTGAGGATTCAGACTGAAATGTTTGTACACCTAATCTGTGTATTGTGCTTTTCTCTAACAGGGGTGTTCAGCCTTTTGACATCTAAGATGTTCACAGCTATCCTGGCGTGTATGTGGCTCATGGCCCCACATGGTACATGCTTGCACCTTGGTAACACCCTTGGTGCCTGTTTCCTGAGTCGTGTCTACTAAATGTGTAAAGCTCATTCTTTCTGTTGAAGGAGAGTTCAGACTGCACTTCCTCCTGCAGTGACTTTTCTGTCTTCTCCAGTGCAATTTGAGGAAAGCACTGGCAGGTTCCAGTTACTACCCTTTAAAGTCCACGTATAACGAACTCTAAACACACCCTGAAGCATGGAATTAGTGGTGGCTCAAGTCTGCAGTCCAGGCTACTCTTGGAGGCTGAGGCAGGAGGAGTTTTTGAGTCCAGGAATTCTAGGCAATAAAAGGAATGGTGAATGAAACTGCCAAATAGTAAAAGAGGCAGAAGCTTCTCATTTGAAAATCTCATTGACAACAGTATTTGATATAGGGCCTTAGGGTTTCATGTAAGTCTTAGGGTTTCTATTGCTGTAGTNAAATACTGTGACCAAAAACAAGCCAGGGAGGTGTTGTAGAATATTATTTTAAGATGTGTTACATTTGATTATGCTGTGGAACACTTATTTTTATGATGCAAAGATGTGTTG
>LZPO01117292.1:72195-84618 GCA_001675575.1 Neotoma lepida
CTTCCCCCTCTGTTATATCCCACTGGTTGGCCTCAGACTGGTAATCATAGGTGTGCACTGGGTGTACACAGTCTCTGATTCTACAGCTTTAAAGTTCATAGTATCACCCAACTCAGAGACTTGCTTTGAAATTCAAGTGAATACATACAGAAATTTTTGATGGTGATATTTCTCCCTGAAGAATATGTCTAGCCTGTAAAGGTGAGCTTTCCATGTATGTGTGCAGCAACGGTGAGCTGTGTCAGCTGTGTGCTGCTCTTGACTATAAGGAAATCCTGCTTGCCATGTTAGAAGGCAGTATTCAGTTGCTTCTGCTGTAAAATCAAATAACCTCTTAGTTGCCTCACTGTCCCCTCTCAAAAATTGAAGAGAGATGGTGGGGGNAGAAGACTGAGGACTCTGTCTTTAAAGAGACTTCTGATTGCTCCCTTCATGAGAGAAAAAGACAACTTAGCTTGTTTGCAGTTGCAGCTGCACAGTACTCTGGCTTGCTAATGTTTGTTTAAAAGGGGGTGTTGACTAGTTTCCGCTGTAAGTAGGAGTGTCTAGTCAGAGCTTTCCTTTCTGTGGAGAAAGTTAGCAGCACCCTGACACATCACACTTCGGGCGAGAGTGTCCAGGACCCGTCTGCACCGATTCCTGCAGAATGATGGGGCAGCTTGTGAAAAGTGGTCAGGACTGGCGTGCACAGCTGGTGGGACTGATGTGCTGTATGGGTTAGTACAGTCCCCCCACCATGCCTCTCGCGTGGAACCTGGAAAGGAAAGTTGTGCTACCAGCTTTGGCTTGCAGGGCAGAGCCGGTGACTGTGGAGTGCCTTGAGGGATCTGGGTAGAATCTGGATCACCTTTTGGCTTGCCTGGGAGAACTTTGTTTTGTATGGTTTCACCTAGCATAAGTCTTTAGGTAGCACTGACATTTGCTTTGTGTGGCACTAAGTACATTTAACTTCCATTGCTCTTTCCTGGGAAATGTGAACAGGGTGAGCTGTAGTAACTGCTCTTTATATGTTTTTTTTTTTCCTTAAATTCTATTATTATTAGTACTCAAGTGTTTTTGTATATTTTCAGCTACTCTGTATTTTATAAGGTGAGCATAAATGTATGTTTTCATTTAAGACTGATTGTAAATAAGATAATTTTAACTAGAGGAATGCTATAAAACTTGATTCAGAGCACTAACTGGGCAGTGCACAAAACCAACAGATCTAGCTAATACGTAGGAATGATGGCCATCCTCTTGTTGTCATGGCAACAGTGCCCTAAATATAAATCTCAGTGTTAAGCATCCCTGACTAAAATGAGGAAAATCACCATGAGACTTGTAATTGGAAAATTAGATGGTGTAATCCGGCATACTCCCTTTTAAAATGATTCCCTTTTGAAATAATGCATACAGTAGTAAAATTGCCTGGTCTTCCCAGGCTTAAAGTTCTTTGCCTACTGCAAGATAGTTACTGTCTTGAAGAAAACCGAGGATCTTGGAGTTGTTGCCATGGTCCTGCTGCAGGGACTTTCTAGGTGAGGGTCTCCTGGGTACTGCAAAGCACACATCTAGGTTTACNGTGNCTTAAGACAAGGTTTGGGTTGTTATCGTTAGAAGATGGCAGCAGAATTCATGCGGTACACATCACCAGGTGAGCTTTGGTCTTCCACTTACTTGTGTGCTTCCATTGTGGATCATAGTTCCCAGGGGTTTAGCATCATCTCAGTCTTGTTCTGAGCCTCTCCATCAACCATGCAGCACTTCAGCGGTCAGGAGTGATGGTGATGGTTGCAGTCTCTAAGTAAAATACTTTGTTAAATTACCATTCCTCGTGGACCATTTGTGTAAGATGTCAGCCAGTCCCTTTTTAGGACCTAGGTTCTTCCTTTTCATTCTTCTTAACCTATATGCTTGGTATGTGCTTGATTTAGAAAACAAAACATCCCATTTTGGTCACCATACCATATCCAAGAGAACAAGAGTTTAACATGAACCACATAGTACATTGGATTTAATGATACTGTAGGAGCTCATATTGTTATGTGAAGATTAGGTAAATCAATACAGTTCAGAGGAGAAGCTTCAGGAATTCCTTAGTTTTTCATTTTGTAACTTAGTATGGAAGCTACCTTTTCTTGAATCTTGCACTTTCTTTTTTGCAGTGCTCAAGTTTAAAGCCAGTGCCTTGCTCCACTGAGCCACACTCCCAGTGCCAGATTTTCTAAAAGGCATTTAAAAACAGTTTTCTTGAGGACTTGCTGTTAGGNTCCCAAGCTGCTAGTTGGATGGGACGATCTAAACGTCGCAGTAGTTTTCATGTCCGCTGTTTTCTTGCCGCTGGAGGCTGAGAGCACAGCGGATGGATCTTGTGGTGTGAGAGCCGCTCACCTGTGCAGGGCCTCCATAGTTTGTAATTTGTCCATCAGTGGCATTGCCCTGCAGGATCCCCCCTCCCAAGCTCATTGTCTGTGCTGGGGTGAGTCCTTGGCTTCAAGGTAACAGCTCCTTGGGGTAGTGTGAGCACGGGAGGATATCCCCGTTTATGTTTTAATTATAAGACTTGAAATTTCCCTTGCATGGATCATACCAACCTTATTTTATATTTTTTCTTTTCCAGATGAGCGGGACAAAGTTCAAAAGAAAACATTCACAAAATGGATAAATCAGCACCTCATGAAGGTGAGTTACTCGCTCACACCCTGGAGTTGTTTTGCCCTGGACAGAACTGTGGATGTCAAACACTGCTAATGTTTGTCACCTGCACGTGGCATTTGAGGCACTCGTGCTATCTGGTGTGTGACTTTAGGTAATGATGGTGGAGGTGGGGAGGTATTTCATGACATTAGTAAAACCTCTTCTTATTAGATGCAAAAAAAAAATTAGCAGTTCAAGGAATCTTTAATTAATATCATTTGTTTGGATTGGGAAAGCTGCATTCTGGAACAAATTGTTTCTCTTTCAGATTTTTTTGGATAGTAGAGGGTCAGGTGAAAATGCAATTGGATTGTGAAGAGAAGTTAGGAATCGTTTTCTTTGTGCCTTGGGATTGTATCTTTATTGCTCTGAGAAATAGCCGTGGTTCTTAGATTAATATTATTTGTGAGCTATGTGTCCTTGAGAACTTGATAGACACTCCAGAAAAGCACATAGAATTTTCCTTATTATTTACAGAGTTATTGAATTCCACTGAAGCCCATATGCTTTTAAAATTAACTGTTGGTCACCTATGGAATTTCAATAGGAAACTCTTCTAGGTGTGAAGAGTTTTTCCATTTAAACTATCATACAGTTAACAGAGACAACAACAGTATAAAAATGATTTTAGCCATGTTGTGCTCACTTTTGATCCTGGCACTCATGAAGCAGAGGCAGGCAGATCTCTATAAATTCCAGCGCACCTTCATGTGCATTGTGAGTTCCAGGCCAGCTAGGACTACATAGTGAAACCCTGTTTTAAAAAAAGTAATTTTAATTTCAGTGACATATCTGAATTATCTGAGAGATTTACCAGTCACTGCCTCCTCTCCCATTACCCAGTAGCACACTGTGTCTGNTGCTCATTTCTGGAGTGAGCATGTCACTTGCTCTCTAGTTGAGAGTCATTTTGGTAGGGAACCTGTTGTGTTGACAAGAAGTAGAAGGGGAGACCTGCTTTATGATACTCTTGTGAGGAAATGCATCATGGGTTGGTGAAAGAGACCTGGAACTTTCTCTGCCATCTTCCNAGTTTTCAGCTAATCCTGCATGTACCAGGCACTAAGTTTGTGTGGAATCTTTTCCACAGGATAGAGCAGAGATAGGCTGTAGTCAGGTGTAGGNTATGGAACTTTTGAGCTTAAGCTCCAAGAGGGTTTCTGTCTTCGTTCCTTTTCTTATTGCTGAGATAAGACACCATGACCAAGGCAACTTATAAAAGAAAGCCTTTAATTGGAACTTAGGGTTTCAGAGGGTTCAAGTCCATGACCATCATAGCAGGGAGCAGGCAGGCAGGCGTGATGCTGGAGTAATAGCTGAAAACTTACATCTTGAGAGAGCCATGAAGCAGAGAGAGAGAGAGAGAGAGAGAGAGAGAGAGAGAGAGAGAGAGAGAGAGAGAGAGAGAGAGAGAGAGAGAAATTCTGGGAGTCTTTTGAAACCTCAAAGCCTGTCCCCAGTGACACACCTCCTCCAGCAAGGTCATACCCTCCTAATCTTTCCAAAATAGTTCCATCAACTGGGAACCAAGTATTGAAACATATGAGTCTATGGGTGCCATTCTCATCCAAGCTACCAGTTTCCCATCTCAAAGCAGTTGCCATGGAAGCGGATCTTTGATGAAGAGGTACCCCTGTGACCGCTGCTGACCTAACATTCTCCATAGGTGTGGTGACTTGGGGATGGATAAGTGAGTAGGGCATAGAAGGTTTCCCCAAATCTTCTGGAACACAGATAGTTATGGGAGGTGTTGGTAATCAAGTTACANCAATATCAGAGAGAAGTACAAAGAAAGATGACTATCAAGGGGACCATAAAGCCTGGCACTAGACAGGTCATTTTGGGGGAGCTCATGTGTGCCAGGCCTGTTGCACTGGGCTACTCATCGTACAGATGAGTATTCATTATAAGCTAGATGATNACGTATAAGAACATTTTGCTAAAAGTATACAAATATTAGTTAAGTACTTTGTGGACTCATTCTTAAGCCCCATCATTGTGTGTGGCTAGAATATGCATTCTGTATGTTAATCATTGTATGTAGTAAATCATTCACTCCTGCAGATAGCCCCGTGACAGGCTTAGCCTCCTGATGTCACATACATAACCTTTAGGGTTTGATAGGTCACCAGGGTTCAGAATCCTTTTTTACTTGGAATATCTCCTAGAATATTTAACTCTCCGACTTTCTTGTATATAAAATGAAAATCTCAAAGATTTAAGGCTTAATTATGCTGTATATAGTAACACTTGACAACGTAAGTATTTTACATAGTAAAATAAGTCATTTGCATAGCTGGTAAATTNATGCCCGTCTAGCCGCTTCATGCTGTAAGAGCAGGCTAGTTTATTTGGCAGAGTCCATTCGAGGTCAAGATTTTAAATTAACTCATGGTTGGGGTATAGTTCAATGGTTGAGTGCTTGTTGAGCACACACAAGACCTTGGGCTCAATCTCAAGCTCACAAACAAAACAAAATTAAATTAAAATGATCTCCTGTTTAATGTAGAGTCACATTAGGGAGGTAGGAAGCTGGAATGTGGCCTTGGCTGACTCCCACCACCAACTGCTTCTGTTCTCCTGCACTGGTTTTTGAGCAGCTCATGCTGTGTCGTTCTTAGAGTCCTGAGAACTGTGGACTGAGGCTGTGAATGTCAAACTCCAGCCTCAAGACAACCCCCCACCACACACACGTACACAATANACTTTTATTCCTCTTTAAAAGTCACATCATTATCCTGAAGTGAAGAAAAATAAATAACCACAAGCATTCTGGCCCGTTAAGTAGAGGCCGTTTTCCTCTACCACCTTGTCTGTGTTTCTCCTAAGGTTGGATGAGAGGAATGCTGTGCTGGTGGTGAACCTGTTTCTGTCATTGGAATGAGTGCTGTTTGAGGGGGCTGTGTGATCATAATTTAGTTAGCAAGAACCATACAATAAGTATATGCATTTTGGTTAGAAAAACAATGTTGATATTGGGGAACTAGTCCTCTGTTGGTTTTCTTTTCTCTTCACTGGGCGTGTTGGATATACTCAGGGTAAGACTGGAGTGGGGGCTGGGAGGCTCTGTATCATTCTTGCTTTCTTCAGTCCCCTTAAATTAATGGAAAGTATACTTATTACTTGAAAATATTTTATAAAAGTCAGATCAGGTTATTCAAGTGTTAGGGAGAAGGGCAGATATTGAAAATGAGACGATAGGAATTATCTGGCATGGTCAGTCCTCAGAAGCTTGTGATACTGTGAAAGTGGACGTCATGGAGCTTTATTTGATGCCTGCTTCTATTGCATCCATATGTGANACATTTTTTCCTTAAGATGTTTGATGAGGATTTAAAATGTTTTCTGAAGAAAGGAATTGTCTTAGTCTACTGCTGTGAAGAGACACCATGACCAAGGCAACTCATAAAAGAAAGCATTTTCTCATAGGGGCTTGCTTACAGTTTCAGAGGCAGAGTTTATTATTATGATAGAGAATGTGGTCAGTAGGCAGGCATGGTGCTGGAGAAGTGGCTGAGAGCTACATCCTGATCCACAAACAGAGCAAAAGATAGAGACAACTAGACAGACAGACAGAGATGTGGGTAGAGACTGACAGGGTCTGGCATGGGATTTTGAATCCTCAAAGCACACCCCCAGTGACACACTTCCTCCAATAGGGCCACACCTCCTAATCTTTCTCATCCTTTCAAAGAGTTCAACTCCCAGGTGACTAAGCATCCAAACATAAGAGCCTGTGGGGTCCATTCTTATTCAGACTACCATAGTAATTTTTCTTAGGCTTATTTTTTATATTTACCAAAACTAAAATGATTCTTTGTTAAAGTAAATGGACAGATGAGGTGAAGCATACTTGCTGGGCAGCAATGTCTTTGTCTGAGCATTTCATCCAAATACACTTGAAGTTTAGAGTTCTCATGCCTCACTGTGTGAATGAGCACGCCTGATGCACACTGACTATTCTGGCAAGAGTGTATCCTTCTGATTCATCCTTTCAAATACTTAAAGTAACAAAATGTGGTCAGCACATTCCTGTCTACTGTAATTGTTTACCTTGGGAATCATGTGGTGGGAGCAGTTATCTGTTTTAGCATAATTTAAACTTTAGTATTGTAACATGAGTAAAATGGTCGTTCCTGAAAATACTGCTTAATTTAGCTACATTACCTGGAGTGTGGTGCTATTTTATCTATGTCACCCAATAAAATTTATCTGAGGATCAGAGGAAAAAGGAACAGCTACCAGCCTTACCTCACCAACACCGCTGCTTCCAAAAGAGTCATTTCCTATATCTCCATGTCTATATCCCTTTCTGTTCTGTTCTCCCATTGGCTCTCTCAGCCTAGCTACATCACTTCCTGTCTGTCTGTATAGACCTCCAGAATTCTATGGTTGATGTTGGGATTAAAGGCGTGTGTCTCCACGATGTTCCTAGTGTGACCTGNAACTCACAGAGATCCAGACAGACCCTGCCTTCTAGGTGATAGGATTAAGGGCGTGTGCTAACATTGTAAGGATAGCGGCTGACCTTTTTTTTTCTGATCCTCAGATAAATTTTATTGGGGGACATAGATAAAATACCACCACACTGGAAGATTGTTTTAAAATACAAAATTGCTGACATTCTTTTAAGAATTTGTTTANAGCATTTGTCTGTGACTACCCTGTCTTGTTTTTATAAACTGAAAGTCATGTATAACTACAAGTTATTACTGGTCACATGCAANCTCACAGGACAATAATCTGAGAAACAGCACCAAAGATTCAAGCACCATACGGTTTAGTTCTGCCTATGGTGTGCCTATGGAAAGACAGAAGCCCTTTGTTCCCAAGGCACTGTAACTGTATCAGAGGTGGCATCGCTCTCTTTACATGTAGACCTGGCCCCAGAAGTAGAACCTGAGCCAGGAGAGAGCAGATGTGTCTTGGAGGATTGGTTTAAGGGGCAACAGTTCTCAGAAGACTTGCCTACAGTGCTCCATGCGATGTGCTTTCTCTAGGGTCCATAGTATTGCCAGTTACACAGGAAAGGTGTTCTTCAGTCTCCACCAGTTAAACTGTTTATTCTGCTGCAGTACTGTGCNAAAGATGGTTGTTNGAATGCCTTTTTTCCAAACTTTAATCTATTGATATCTAACTTATTGGTTTATTTGGAGAAGAGTACCTGGATTCCAGGGTTGGACCACACTGTTTGTTAGTATGTGCTGGGCTACTACAGGGGAGACAGCTGAGTGACTGCACATTTTCACCTCCCTTCTGTCATGTCTCTGGAGAGCTGAATTCACTCACACAAGAGTGTCCTCTGCCACAGAGAAGTCAGTGATTTTGTGGCTCCACAGAAGCAGTCAGTCTATTTTTTGTGTATTGTTTGGTGGAAGGAAGGCCATCTAAACCCCCAAGCCGAGAGAGAGTGGGGGGAGGAGGGGAGAGGGGAGAGGAACAGGTTACCTAGAGACAGACAGACACTGTGTGATCATGTTCTTGAACATTTCAGTTAGGGCAGGGATGTTTTTTAATTACTGACTTTATAAGGGACCAATGAAAATACAGCAACTGCAATATTTTGATTCTTAAAATCTACTTATGAGATTATCTTCAACACNCTTTGTTCCTAAATGCCAGGTGCCCTAGACTCACTGACTAGGTTGTTAAAATAAATAAATAAAATAAATGTGGCCTCCAGCAGCTTCTGAATCTCTAGTCCTGGGCTAGGGCCTGAAAANTAGTATTTCTAACAAGCTACTGAATGTCCATTGCTGACCAAATGCTGCAGCTGCTGGGCTGGGGCCATGCTTTAAGAACCTGCCATGGATAAATGCATCAGTATGCAAATGGCCATGTGTGTGGAACACTCATGTGAGTATGTGGGTGTGCATGCTTGTTCACATGTTTGCAAGGGCCAGAGAGCAATGGTGAGTGTTTTCCTCTCTTGCTTTCCATCACACTATCCCATCAAGAGTCTTCATTATGAAACGTATTGAGAAGCTGCGCACATGAACACATTTGGCATATCCAATAAGTACTTTGACTTAGAAAATACAGCTATTATTTCTAACAACGAATATCGACTCCCAGGAGTAGAGGTATACAGCTGTACATGTGGTGCTTTACCACGTTATCATCAATGTTAGTCATAGTTTATCTAANGTTGGTTGAGGCCACATGCTAGGGCCAGTTATTTTCATGTCTTCCTGTATTTCATTCCCACGACAGTCATTGTGGACACACTCTGATTACTTTTAGCCCTGTGTGACAGATGGTAAACTGATACACAGAGAGATCCCATAATTTCCCAAGGTTGAACAGCGAGTAATCCATAGGATGGTGGAAAAATAAGGCTAAGAGATGTCCAGAGGGCTGCAGAGAAAGTGAAAATGTAACCCGAGTCTTTTGTTCTTTCTACCACACTAAGTACTTCAGGATAGATTTGGAGTTGAGTGACCAAAGCTACAAAGAGAAAGATGAGTGGAGTTTGGGCAACCTGTTTGCCCTTGCAAGTAGGACTTGATATCTAAGTTAATTTTCTTGTGGAAGTGAGGATGTGTTGAGTGGTGGTTTTTTTGGTTTTTCGAGACAAGGTTTCTCTGTGTGGCTTTGGCGCCTTTCCTGGAACTCACTCGGTAGCCCAGGCTGGCCTCNAACTCACAGAGATCCGCCTGCCTCTGCCTTCCTAGTGCTGGGATTAAAGGCGTGCGCCACCACTGCCCGGCGTGTTGAGTGTTCTTTGGAGAAATGTTAGAAACCCAAAGCATAACATTTAGAAGCAAATCTTGTAAATCAGTTTTTTATGAGTGTAATAAAAGTTAGCGTTTTTATGATTGTAGGAGGCATGTGGCAGAGCATGAAAACAGGTAAAAAGAGATGAGGATTCAGAATTCTCAGTATGCTTTCATGATGAGAATGCTGGGGGGAGAGTATGATGGAGAACAATAGATGAGAACACCTGACATCCCCCTCTGGCCTTTACATGCGTGTGAACAAACATACACACAAGTGTGTTCCATCCTCTTATACACTGTATACATAGAGATGTACAAATACTTGCATACATGTAAGTGACACTGGTACACTCTTTACCCAACNTGAACTTTTTTTAGTGTCACATATTTTGTCTGTTATTGACCCTTGTATTTTGAGCATATTTTTAAATTTTTTACATATTTATGTCTATGAATGTTCAGTCTGCACTATGCATATGTACCACTTGCATGCAATGCCATAAAATGCCAGAAGAGGGCATCACATCTCCTAGCACTATAGGTATAAATGGTTGTGAGCNTCTGTGGGTTCTGGGAGCTGAACCTGGGTATTCTTAGCCACTCAGCCATCTCTTTAGTCCCAGTGTGTACTCTTTAAAACAATAATTTGAACCATTGAAAGAAAAGTTATATACGTCATGGCTGTTTACTGCTATACACTTGAAAACACATGGGAATTTATCTTTGTAGCCACACAGTAATCAACTATGTAAATCTACATTGGTATCATATTTAGTGATAGATTCTGTTGGTTGATTCTGTATGGCATTTTCTCATGGGGCAGGATCTAGTCCAGCACTCATACTGTGCTTAGTCACTTCCCTTTAACATGGTTTAATCAGAAACAGTTTAATAGCCTTTGTATAGACATCATACAGTTCTAAGTGTGTAGAATGGAGGGTTTGGGTAAGGGCCTCTTAGGACAAAGAGAAGACCGTGGCTTGATCAGTATCTGTGTCGGCATGCTTAGTCTTCCGTGTTCCTGTGGCTCCAGTGTCACAGACCTCAGCCCTGTGAGGGAAACAAAGTGGGCTAAAACTATCTGTCGGGTGTGGACACCCTGATGTGCTCAGGCTCAGCCTTGGGATAGGCATCCACTGAGCCAGGGCCTGTGCAAAGAAAAGTTGCCTGCTGCAGAAAGCCCCTGGGCCCNGTCTCTCTGCTCCGAATCCTGTTAGAGGTTTAGAGTATGAAAATGAGTGAATTATAAAATATATTCTGAATTTAAAATTACCTTGTGTTAGGTTTTTGTGGCAATAGTACTCTGCAAGGAAAAAGGTCACAAACACGACAAACCCGCTAACGAGAGTTTTATTAGAAAGTGTGTGGGGGAGATAGAGAGAGAGAGACAGAGAGAGAGGGAAACAGAGAGAGAGACAGAGCGCGTACGGCTGCACATTGGAGAGAGAGAGGAAGAGAGAGACAAGGAGAGGGAGGAAGAGGCGGGATTTCCCTTTGCACATGCGCGAAGTGCGAATGTGAAGTTACTTAGCTGGGGAGTGGCCAGGAATTCCAACATCTTGTGACATGAAAATTGCCTTTTCTCTTTTGTCTATTAGGGTGATTTAAGCNCTTTTAAATGAGTATAATATATGTAGATTACTGTTTTAAACTAAGAGCATTAACATTTTATTCCATGATTTAGTCAGATAATTTTATTTCATTTTTGTTGATTTTAATTTTCCTTTTCTTCACTTTNACTATTATTATTACTGCTCTTTCTGCTTGCTGAGTGCCAGATGCTGCACCAGTTAGTATGCAGTAGACATGTCGCTCAATCTTTATCTTACTACGAGTAAACCAAAGCTCATGGGAGAAGACAAGTCAGTTACCACTTTGACATGACNTAGCTGGGATATGTCATAGCTGTAGCTGGTTTTTCTGACTCTAGAGAGCTTCTCTATGAGGCCAGGACTTCTGTTTGCATTCTTCTTTAATCAGTATGCAAAGAAGCCAGGCAGCATTCCTGAAGGTCAGTCTTCTAGCTAGAGACAAGTAATGACTAAGATTTTCAAAGATGAAAAAAAAAAAATACAGTGATCAATGGTGTTACCATTCCCAAAGCTTGTTCTTCAGCCCTCTCCCTCAGAAGTCTGAGCACTTTGTAGTTGGTAAANTGAAGAGGACTTGGCGTGTTATTAATGCTGGACTCTCAGCTGCACGAGGATGGGGTACTGCTGTCTCATTTTACAGTGCACGCATCCCCAACACTCAGTGTACTGTAGGATACACTGCTGTTACCCTTCCCCCACACTAAAGAATGTCTTGCTTAATGAATGAAGATGAAACCAAATTAATCCCCNTTATATNCAGTTTATGAAGTAGAACTGTTACAACCTGGAATTATGAGGGTTGGTTTGCTGGGAGTGAGCACAGAGTCTACTGGGAGACCAACTCCTGATGAGTTCATTCTTTTAAAGCTGAAAAGGCTCATGTCACTCTGTGTGTGTGTGTGTGTGTGTGTGTGTGTGTGTGTGTGTGTGTGTGTGTGTGTGTTTTATATCCAAATCATAATAGCTTAGAAACTGGGCACCCTTGGGGCTGAAGAGTTAGTTGCTCAGTAGTTAAGAGCAGTAGTTGCTCTTGCAGAGGACCTCGGTTCAGTTCCCAGCACCCACATGGTGACTTAACAACTATCCTTAACTCCAATTCCAGGACACCCAATGCCAGCTTCTGAATTCTGTGGGCACTGCACATACATGGTGTACATACACATACATGCAGGCAAAATACTTACATGCATAAAAATGAATAAATCTAGGGGAAAAAGTGAAAAGAAACCAAGTGCTGGAGTGAAGGAAGTGAAGGCAGCAGGGCCAGCCTGGAGGTCTGACCCCTTTCCGTGAGCTTTCCAGGGGTCTCCGGCTTCACTCATTCACACATGTGGTGACTTGTTTTGTCTTCCATTACTAATGAGCATTGCTTTTGTTTTCACTAGTTCTGAATTTAGAAAAATATTTGCAAGACTAAATTCTTATTTGGAAAT
>LZPO01117292.1:89152-100301 GCA_001675575.1 Neotoma lepida
CATTGGGGAAGTTATCAGAATTGTGATCCCAGTTAATCCTATGCTATCTCTGACCTACCTCCTACCTCCACCCTTGTTGAGCTGTTGACTTTACACACTAGGCAGNGTTTTGCCATGCTGTTAGACAGTGCTTAAGACTTAAATATTCTTCATTCATTCNACAAAGAATATGTATGTTAAATGCATACATATGTATGTGTCTATCTGTACACACATGGAAAGAACAAAATTTTGTTCTTTTTGTTATTTTGTGGAAACTTGGTCTTTTTCACTCTTCATTTGCCATGGCAATAGAAAACAATGNGNAAGTTCATCTNCTTTGATGGAGTTAAGAGCTGATAATGATGCATGTGCTATCTANTGTTTCAACCTAAGGCTGTTTGGAGAGGGGTCAGCATGCTATGGGCTGTGGACCAAAGCCAGCCACAGCCTCCTCTCTGATATGGTTCTTGGGTGATACATAGTTTTTAGATTTTCGAACAATTGAAAATAAATTGAAGAGCATTTTATGATGNATGAAAAAAATTTATAAAATCTNAAGTATAGTGTTCACGAATAAAATGAAACCCCAGCACGGTACTCATTATGTATTGTCATATTATATTACCTCAACCCCTCAAACACTTCCAATCTGACTTTTCATAAAACAAGTTTCCTGACTTTTGTCTTTTTCTTTTTCTCTTTTTTATAGTCCTGAGTATTGAACCTAGGACCTTGTGCATGCCNGGCAAGCTCTGTACTGGACTAACTACATGCCTGGCNCCTATCTCTGTCTCAGGATAGGTTTTATATTAGATTTGGGGCAAAGTTTTGTGTCCATTTGCCTCTGTCGTGAGGAAGGGATCACATTCTGTGTTTCCTAGAATTCCTTTGTAAAGGAGGCTTTACATTCCTATGAGAATATGAAGTTCTACTCCAGCTGCTTTTCTGAACATTCTTTTCTCTTTGGTTTACTTCACTGAGTTCTCCTTACACATGCCAGTTCAGTATACATTGGTTTGCTGCTTAGGCAAAATTTTATGTCTGTGCTAATCATCTTTGAGACAAGATATGGTGTGCTGGTTAGTCACCTTGACACAAACTTGAGTCACCTGGGAAGGGGGAAACTTCATCCGAGGAATTGCTTCCTTAAGATTGACTTGTGGCCAAGTCTGTTGAGCATTTTCTTGATTAAGATTGATGTTGCAGGGCCCAGCTCACTGTGGGTGGTTCCACTACTGGGCAGGTGGTTTTGGGTCGTATAAGAAACCAAGCTAGAGTGGTGGTGGTGTATGTGTGTGTGGGGATCATATGTGTAGAGTCTAGCAGGGGGCATGATAGAACATGGGTGCTATGAAGGGGAAATGGGAAACACAGGGAGGGAGACTTTAGGGAGGGACAGAGGAGGGTAAATAACACTAAAGATTTTTGGAAAACATACTATTTTATGTTTATTTAAAATAATATATAAGCGTATATTTATACATCTGTTTTATATGTATACATAGTTTTATAAACTATATGCATATAGCTTAAATGACATTAAGCCATGTTGGGTGATAATGCTCTCACCAAGAACCATGTAACATGTAACAACCCAATAGGCAACTTCTCTTCCTTTGAGTTGAGTTGTTGGTCAAGAGACTCTCATAACAATATAGATGATTGCTGTTATGTAGCAAAAGGTGCTATGCAGTTTCCCTAGGGAGAAAAGCAATCACTAGTCCTACCCAGCTGTGATGCCTGAGAACCACTGCAATGACCTGCATGACAAGATATCATCAAAGGTATGATAGTGACACTTATATCTCAGGGGTAACCAATAGCCATCTAATTGCATTTAAGGCCTGCTCGATAGGAGGGACTTCATACCTGGTACTCTGAAGCTAGCTAGCTACCCATGGGCAAGATCACAGACCCTAGAGGAGAACCTACTATTTACCACTAAATCATTTGTTGTGTGACAGAACTTTCTGGGGAAATGCAACACGTATGTCTACTCACCCCAGATAGGGAACCCATGACAGACCCAAGTATGGATGCCGCCAAAGTCCAACTTGGCGAACCAATGAATTTTATTGGGGTTACTTACAGGAATATGGATGAGGGATTACTTACAGGAGCAGAAATGACTCAAAGACAGCTGCATACCACAGCCCACCCCAGTATGGGTGACAGGTCACAAAGCTGGGAACCTGGAGCACACTGCACAGCTTGCAGTCAGGAAAGGAATGCATAACTATACNCCTATGATAGCAGCAGCTCAGCTCTTCAGCAAGGCACTCTTTTCTGATTGTTGTAGTCTTCAGGACTGGAAATGAGTTCTACTGTCCAGATGGGGCTAAGGGTCTTAGAGTGTGCCTGTGGCCGTGTTCCGTGGTTCACTTGTAGAAGTGTGGTCTCCGATTTGCTAAGTGTTACTTAGTTCAAGCCTACCCTTTGGGACATTTGCTCCTGTCAAAATCGGGGGGATGGTGGGGGTGGCAGCTCAGAACAAGAGCAGGGGAGGAATTAAGATTTGAGCCTCANTATGGGACCAAAGGCATATCCTNTCTGACTCAGCTCTGCACAACTGAAAGATCTGGTTAGCAAGCACTNGTGACCTATGGGTTCTGTTAAGCCGACTGGAGTCTGGAAAGCTGTTGTAGCTGGGATGTCNCCTGCAAAGAGATCAGTTCAAAGANGTTCTCAGCATCTTTGAAAGTTTTTTNAAATTTATTTATTTATTATGTNTACANTGTTCTACCTGCATGTATGCATGCATGCCATAAGAGGGCACCTCATTANAGATGGTTGTGAGCCACCATGTGGTTGCTGGGAATTGAACTCAGGTCCTCTGGAAGAGCAGCCAGTGCTCTTAATCTCTGAGCCATCTCTCCAACCCCTGAAAGTTTTGATTCTGCTACAGAAAGGATATTTCTGTCACAGAGACTAATTCATTCTATAAGATCTCTCTCTCACACAAACACACACATACACATCTACCATTTTTAAAAAGTCATTTAAAAAAATAAACATTTACACATAATTCCAAACATTAGTTCCTCAGGTACGGCTTTAGAAAATATAAATCATGGAACTGAGTTTCTGGGTTGTTGTCTTTATTGTGGAAAGAAAGTTGACANCAAAAAAGGTCACTGCAACACTNGAGTTATGTGTAGCAGAAGCCATGGGATCTTGTTACCTGGGCATTCCTTAAAAATAGTTCCCATGTTCGTCTTTACATAGTCCTGGGTACTTAATAGGTTCAATGAGAAGATGTATCCANTTGTTCTTAGTTGCTTATTCGTAAGGACTGGAGGAATGGGCATAAGTTCAGTTCNNATATAAATGTTATATACACCAGGGAGTGTCAATGCTGAGAAGGCCTGGAGGCCATCAGTGGTAGTGCTCAGGGGGTCCTAGTCTTTCTGTGCTTTAGACTTAAAAATGGAAAGGAAGAGAGATGAAGTCACCTCTTGTGCCATGACCCATTGTCTGAATGAAAGGGACCAGGAAGTGTCCCTTGTAGTGGCTAGAGATGCCATTCTTTGGCCTCGTCTACCCAGCATCTGCCTTTTCTGTGAGAGCACACTTCCTTCTCAGCTTAGGTCACTGTACAGCCAGCCATCCTGGCTAGTGGCTCCGTGTTTGCAGGAAGCCTGACAGAGCATCCCCATTCCACATCATCTNGGCTGTACATGAAACTCACTCCTAAGCGCTCAGGAAAAGTTGGGTTTCTGTTGTGGGGTACCTGGAGAGTATAGCGTACCCTACACCATAAACAGTTGTGCTATAACAGATCAACTTCTTTAAATTAGCACGCAAGATACTTGATACCATTGTGGNATTTTTAATGAAATTGTGTTTTTATGGATTTTTTCCCCCCTTATATAAACCCCCGTCTCTTTTCCTCTTTCATGTCATATATCCCTTTGCCCATTCTTCCTCAGCACCATTTTGACCCTCATTTGGTCTTTTTGGTGTTTTAGGCCTTACCCACATTTATACTCACACACCTTCTNCAGGCTACGATCTACATATGAGAAAAAACATGGGGTGTTTGTCTTTCTGAGTTTCAGTTACATCACTTAATATTTTTCCCATCCACCCATTTTCCTGCAAATTCTATTGTTGTTTCTGGCTAAATAAAATTTACATGTACCACATTTTCATTATCCACTTATCTGTTGATGGGCATCTAGGTAAATTCCACTCCCCTGNTACTGTTATTAGAACAGCAATGAATATTGATGTGCAAGTATCTCTGTGATAGGACTCTGTGGAGTGCCCTGGGCAAATGCCCAGGAGTGGGGTAGCTGGGTCATATGGTTACTCTATTTTTAATCTTTAGAGAAGTCTCTGTACTGATTTCCATAATGGCTGTCCTGGTTTGTACTCTCACTAGCAACATATAAGGCTTCCTCTTTCCCTANGTCTGCCATTCTCCAGGTCAATATTTTAAGTAGTATGAACGATGCAGGAGAAACTTGAAGTAGTAAAATAGATACTATAAAGGATTTGCTAATAAACTTGCTTAGAAAATATTGTTATACACATAGAATTTAGCTAAAGGAGTGCTGCCTCCATATTACTGGAAGATAAGTGGGAAAATGACCAGGCTTGTTAGACACTGTAGGGAAAAAATTCTGTACCCTAAGTTTAGAGTTGCNGAGAAAGTTACTGTTTATTCATGGAAATTAACCTCCNGTTAGGCTCAGTTCCCAAAACAAAAGGAGANAATCCTCACCTACAACCAGCCGTTAGGACCATCCCCACAGGACAAGCCTCCAAGGGCAGCTCAAGGTCACAACCGACATTAAATCCTGCCTGGTCTGTCATTTAGTCCCCTGTGCGCTTACAAGAAAAATCATTAATTCTGCCGTGGGCAAGATGAACCAATGTAATGACTATTCAAAAAGAGCAACACATAAGAAGTCATTCTGGCAGTATCTTTGCTGTGTAAATCTCCTGTTTAGCCAAGTGGCCGGATTTGTAGACTCCTGTTTGTGTTTAAACTGTTCAAAGTGTGAACTGGGCCTGAGACGTGAGAGAGACTTAAGGATGGCAGCGTATGTGGAATGCCTAAGCCTAAGGTGTATGTAAGTCTTTAAAATCTTCTATTCATGCCCAACTCCTCTTTGGGCATCAGCCAGAGCTGGGCGTGAGCTATAGTAAAGAGATTTGTCCTTTATTAACCTTTATTAATCTCCAAGTGTGTGATATGTGATATGATTTCTCCCTTGGATGTCGTATAACACCAGAAAGATTGTTCCATGGCGTAAGGATCCATTTCATTGTTGAATTCCTGTGTAGCAGGTAGACATCCANATCCTGTAGCTCCTTTGACAAAGCTCCTAGAGGTGACTCAGCTAAGCAGTATTCAGACAGTTGCCAAACTCAGCTCTGTGATGGGCCCTGCATGGCTCAGTTAGAATCCTTACTGTTGCTTCTCTCTGTTCCTTTCCTATGCTGTGGTCACAAAATTGGTTTATATCAGCTTTGTTTGTGGACTAGCTTATTAGGAACATAAAGTGATTATGACCCATTTTTCAAGCTTTTTCTTTTTAGTGCCCACTGGGCAGCTGCCTGGAATCTTTGGACTGGGTCCCTTTATTCCGGAATCCCATCGTGCCCTGCACTGCCATGTTTTCTCCTCTGCATTATCCTACCTTGGTGCCAGCCAGATTTCTTTGAATCTCTGATAAGTAGTTGTAAAGAGCAAAGGCAGGCTGGTAAAGTGACCTTGTATTGAGAGGCAAAGCTGCCTATTTCACCAGGGAAGAACCGAGTGTACTTGCCATCTCTTAATTTCTAATAATTAATTTGGACCAGATTCATAAAGTTGATGTATTATTACTACAGAGTAATATGGGAATTTATTGAAGAGATTCATATTTTATTAACTAGTTTCAAATTTTAGTCATTTTTATATTTTAAGTAAGTATATTTTAAGTAAAAGTAACTTAAATTCTTTAGCTTTTACATTGTTTTTACTGTAAAACTTCACGATTATGTTTCAGAAAAAAATTCAGTATGAGCTAATATTTGAAACTGCAGGGGAATCTGTTTGAAAAGTCTGTTAAATGACAGAATTATGATGCTGTGGTGATTCTACCCTCCCCCTCCCGTCCTCCTCTTCCTCATCTGGGAAATTTCTCAAAATGTAGCTCAGACTGCTCTTGCTCTATAGGTATGTGCCACCACACGTACCTTCTAATGTCGATTTCTAAGACACAGATGGAGCACGTGAGCTCTTCTTACAGCATTCTCCTAGGTTATTATCATTTGTCTTGTTATACTACTGTGCTCACAGGATTTCTTCTATAGCAAAATTCCGTTTTGTTGAGTAGCTTATTATTTTTTTATTTATTAAGAGGGTTAAGTGATCGCGACTCTCCTTTCTTCAGCCTTTTCTTTTTAGAGTCCGTATTGTAAGGACTTGGGAGGAATATGAAAAAAGTTAGGAAACATGCCAGTAATTGATTCCTCATCAATCCCTTAAGTGCTCATCTAAAACTGCCCAGTAGTGCTCACCATGGTGACTGGACAGAAGCACTTAGAAACATCTATAGGGAGACGGGGCTAGGAAGATGCCTGAAGAAGCATTTACAGGCTGAAAACCTAGCCTCCTGTCCAATGTGGCTGGGCNTCAGTCTTCAGCGACAGAATACTGGACCGTCTGTCCTAAAATGTCCTCTACTTCTTTTCTGTGAGGATAGCATCATCATGTTGATTGGGCCATTCCCCCACACCCCTCTTCCTACCCCCTCCCTGTCTCTATGAAGCAGTGCTCATGTGTTTGACACTGAAGTATGCAGCACATACCCGTAATATATGTTAACTCCAGAGAAGGTGGACAGGGACCAGGAAAGATGCTAGTCTGCATAGCATGTTGGTTTCTGAATTTAATTTTTCTCTTTCAGTCAAAATTTNTTAACATCANNGTCCACATAGCTATGTAAAANATGANAGATATATAGACTGAGGAGAAAACTCATGCAAAATAGATTTTTGTCAGTTTTCCTATATATGAGAAGAAAAAGCTAAAGGAAAAGGAAAAACTACCCAACCCAAACAAAAACCAGAGTCAAAACTTTACATAATTACAGAATAATTCCCATCCTGGTTCAGAACAGTTGTTTGATTAAAAGAAAAAAATAAGAAATATCTTTTTTTAAGTTTTCTAAAACTACAACAAAACTATTGAGAGATATTCTTGACACGTATGTGATTGCTATAAACCCTGACTAAAATTCCCTGAATCTTAGTGTTTGTCAGTGCTGTCAATTCTTTTAACTACCACAGTTCCACCTTGTGGTGAGAGAGGAGAAGACTTCTGTTTGTTTAGTTGATACTGCACTTGAAAGTTGGAAAAAGAAACCTTTCCCCTCAAAGAGCTAATTGAGTTCACTATGATGTAACTATGCCATTTCCATTGTCTTGTTGCCAGCACTAATTTGCATGACATCAAATGGGGTATTTCCTCATAATACCTAAATATACNAACTTAGAATTCCTAATAACAGGGAAAATTGGGGGATGATTTTATTCTTTTACAGCTCTTGAAGAAATAACACTAAAATCTGTAATTCACAAAACAATTCAAGCAACTTCCTGAGAATATTTTTAAGCCTTCCTGTGTATTTTAAAAAGATCAGTTACTTATCCATAACTCATATAGCAATATTAATATTTAAATTTTTTGGAAAAGGGTTTTAAAGGAGCTGTCTTCTCAAGGGAGGACTAGTTGGCCCATTTTTCATGTATTTGTGTGAGCTAAAAAAGGAATCAAAGCATTGTAATTGATAGTTTACACTAAAGCCAACTGGCCCCTCCTTTTCACTAGTGAGTACAAGGCAGTGAAGAGTTCTTGGGACAAGCCTTCTTTTATCGTTTATGCCTTTTAAAAGATAGCCAATTGTGTTTGAGGATCCTGTGTCCTTTAAGGGAAGACTGGGCCCTTTATCTGGTGATCGTTGCTTCTGGGATGTGTACGCTGTATCCAGGGCTCACTGACTCAGTGTCCTTTCTGGATTGCTTTTTCCCAAAGGCCCTTTTCAGGGCTGAAAGATCTGGCCTTTGGCTTTTGTGATCTGACTTCACTGAAAATGACAGTTTACAGGAAACTAATGAGAAATGGTGTAGGGAAAAACAACTCTCAGTGGGTCTTAGTTAGAACCAACTATTGTAATGAAAGATTAAGAAGAAATAAAATTATTAACACATTATATGTATGTAGGGGGTGGGGAATGAGGGAGCTTTGATTCCAGCTTGTCTAGCATATTCAACAGAGAAGGCTCAATTTTTAAAATGACAAGACAAACATAAGTCACCGACTCTCAAGGGGTGGTACCTCAGGAACAGCACATAAGAGGCAGATGGAGGCTAGTTATGAAAGCATGTTCTTGGAGCAGCTGGTGGTTACCATCTACAGTAAGGTGCCAAAGAGTCTTCAATGGCCAGTGTTCTTCTCTCTGGTTGAATTAGGAGAGGACTTTGTCTTATAACTCTGTGTCCTGCTTTTAGGCTTCAAATAAGGGAGACTGAGACTGTTCATGATTCTGCTGCCCACTAATTGTCGGCTTAATGCCCCTGCACGTATGGACCAGCCTTTTCTGGCTCTCTAATTTGCTTAATGGCTTTCAGAGCTTCCTAATGTATAATGTATGAAGCTGCCNGGTCTCCTGGTCCCCTTCCTGCCTTAACTTCCATCTCACATTTCTTTGACTGAGCAGCTACCTCCTTTCCTTGGTACCCACTACTCGGTTTTGAACATCTTTGCCCTGTCCCTCCCCTCTCTCTTCTGGACGTGACACACTGCCATCTTCTTTGCTAAGAGTTCTTGGAGCCACAACAGGATGGGGATCCTTGTAATGTGAGTCTCTCTGTTTGAGCTGCAGCTTCTTCCCTGTGTGTCATCTCAGACTGTAGACTCCAGGAGACAGCACTCTCTTGTGTGCATCTCTCTANCATTAGGGTGTCCTAGCCTGTGGTGAATGTCCAGTGCATACCTAGTGAACTGATCTGCAGCCACACATATGCTATGATGGTTCATCTTGATGACCAGGTGATTGGATTGAGATATACCTACCATGTTAGTCAAGTGCACTTCTGTGCCAAAGGGGGAAGACCAGCTCTGATTGTGGGCAACCCATTCCAAAAGACCTGCCCCCCTCCATGGCCTCCCTACCTTCATAGGTGTTCTCCCTCTGCTGCCTGGCTTTCATGATGCTTTCATGTACTCAGTTGTGCCACACCCTCCATGCTGTGACGGACTGCAGCCTNGAGACCACAAGTAACAGTAAATCTTAGCTCTCCCCCCCCCTTTTTTAAAGATTTATTTATTTATTATGTATACAATGTTCTGCCTGCATGTACACCTGCAGGCCAGAAGAGGGCACCAGATCTCATTACAGATGGTTGTGAGCCACCATNTGATTGCTGGGAATTGAACTCTGGACCTCTGGAAGAGCAGCCATCTTAACCACTTAATTGTGTTAAGTGGCTCCTTTCACCACTTNTCTTGGGTGTTTGTCTTAGCCATAAAAGTGTTGACAAGTATGAGATTCAAAATTCCTTGGGAATTTTTTGATTAACAGGAACTAATACGATTTCAAACTTCTGAGAAAGCCCATTTTGAATAGAGAATAAGCAGGTATATGAAGAGCTTTCCCTCCAGAGTTGGACTTGAGTTTTAACTTATGTAAAAGTTTAACACCATGGAGCTCTGGGTACCAGCCTTGTTGTCTTTCCATTTGTGCTTTTTTATTGGCTAGTCCCTGTGTGGCTAGCACAGGTCTGGCATATTTACCTCTGTCCATTCCTAGGTCACCTCCAGCCCCTTGAGTTTCTCTCCCCTTTACTGTTTTCTTGTCTACTTATCTCCTTCCTTAGGTTATTCTCTTTAGAACGAGATCAGCATGACCCCTGTGGGTACAGGATAGATTTCAGGCAGTACACACATTNTAGAAAGCACTGGAAGCCAGGTGAGCATAGTAGCACACGCCTTTAATCCCAGCACTCGGGAGGTAGAGGCAGGCAGATCTCTTGAGTTCAAGGCCAGCCTGGGCTACACAGTGAGTTCCAGGATAGCCAGGGCTACATAGTGAGACCCTGTATCAAAACAACAACAACAATAACAAAAAGAAAGAAAGAAAAGAGAGAGGAAGCCCTGGGAAGTTCTGGAAGATGGTGTGGAACACAGAAAAGGGTGCTTCACTTTAGTTATATAACTCGGGTTGGATAACTTGACCTCAGGGCCTCTCAGAGCTCTTATGTTGCTCATCATTTCCTAGACTCTTATTTATTCAGACAGATTTTTGCCTCACAGGAAAAACTATCCAAAGAAAGGAGACACTCCATTTAATTTTAAATGGAAAGCAGAAGAGTATTGGCAGTTATAGCAGCTGTCTGTGAAGTTGCCAGGCCAAATGCTATGACTCAGGTTTTGGACAAAATAAAACAGTTAAGCTCTTCTGTTTAGACTTAACTATTTAGTTCCCCTCCTTATCTTAAAGTAGCCAGTTGACCAGAGCCCTTATCCATTACCATCCCCTCCTTGAGGTATGGATTTTAAGCATTTTAAAAGGCCATGTGTGTGTGTGTGTGTGTGGGTTTGTGTGTGGTGTGTGTGTGTGTGTGTGTGTGTGTTGTGTGACAGTGTGCCTGTGGATTCAGAGGATGGCTTTCAGTAATCCACTCTCTCCGTCCACCATTTTGATTATAACAATGAGATTTGCTTTTGTTAGACTGGGGAGCACGGAACTAGCACTGCCTCTGTTTTGTGTACTGTGGCTCTAACCCAGTGTTCACACATACTAGGCTTTACTACTGAGCTTCTTCCTGCTGTCTCAGAGTCAAGGAGCATAGTTTATAGCATATTTCTTTGGAACATGAGTCAAGAAAGATAGGAAGTAATATGTAGTAGCCACTATTTGCAGAGTTACACAGGTGACTGATTATTTTTCTCCTAAAATTTTTGAGAAATTTGTGTTCCCAGGCTCTTTTACACATTTTTCCTTTAAATTAGCTAGTCATTAATTTTAAAAAATGGCAATTCTGTCTTGAGACCATAGAAATTTTTGTTCTTTAGTTTGAACTCAAGGCTTCTCTTTCCACACATTCATTTTGCCAGTAAAAACAGTGAGGCCCAAATAACATCAGCAATGGGTTCAAGGTCATAGGGTCA
>LZPO01117293.1:30437-43659 GCA_001675575.1 Neotoma lepida
CTCCTGAGTGCTGGGATTAAAGGCATGTGCCACCACTGCCTGGCTTCACAAGAATTCTTAATATGTATATTTTTACCTTTTAAAAGATTTATTTATATGTATGAATGTTTTGCTTACATGTATATATGCTTACCATGTGCATGCCTGGTGCCCATGGAGATCAGAAGAGGGTGTCAGATCCCCTGGAACTGGAGTTATGGATGGCTGTGAGATTCCATATGGGTGATGGGAATTGGACCTGGGTCCTCTGCAAGTATAGCAAGTGCTCTAAACCACTGAGCCATCGCTGCAGGCCCTTTATTTTCACTCTTGTTCCATGTCATTCCTCCTACCATGACAACAATTCTTTGACTCTGCCATACCTGAAACTTGAAGGGACACGCTCGGGAAGGAGTCTAACCTGGTACACTCCTTTCACTATGGGATTTTCTTATACTTACGTTTAAAAGCACACTACCAATATACGAGGGAAAGTAATAAGAACTTAGTATGAAACCTTTTCCTCCTTTATTCTTGTTCAACAAGGATGCTTTCACCTGTGAAATAATAATATCCAACCAATAAGGGCACATTCAACAGGTTCAGTTTTCTGACCTAAAAACATAGAAGTCCATAGTCCTAGGCTAAACAGTGTCATCAGTCACCCAAGCTCTTTGCATCCCTACATGTAGCCATGTTAGACAATTGTTTTTCTGTTGCCTGATGGATGTAATATTCCTCCTGTAGTTCAGTATTATGAAATGCCTATGAAAAGACAAGGAGAAGTACTGGGGATGAGGTTCAGTTGATACAGTGCTTGCTTTGCACAACTCCCTGGACATCTCTCCTTCCCTCCCTCTCTCCCTCCTCTTGCTCCTTCTTCCTACCTCCCGTGTGTGTGTGTGTGTGTGTGTGTGTGTGTGTGTGTGTGCATTCATGTGTGTGAGTATAGGCACACATGTGACACACTACAAGTATAGAGGTCCAAGGACAATATTACATGACAGTTCTTGCCTTCCACCTTATTACAGACAGTTGTTAGCTACTACATACACCAGGCTATCTGGTCAAAGAGTTCAGGGATTTGCTTGTCTTTTCTTCCCATCTAGCTGTAAGAGCACTGGGATTCCTGGTGGATTGTACTGCATGCACCCAACTTTACACATCTGGGGATTCAAACTCAGGTTCTCATGTTTGCACTGCAAGCACTTTACCTGCTGAGCCATCTCCCCAGCCCTGCCCTGAATCAGTCTTATTTTTATCAAGACAGAAAATCCTTTTTGAAGCCTCTGGGGAGAAGGCTGCCAAAAAGCTCACTTGGCAAGATGGGCTCCATGACTAGTCCTATACCTGCAGGGTTGCAGGGTTGCAGGGTTGCAGGGAGAGAGAATAGCTAGCATTTTAAATTTCGGTCACAGGAAGTATATACTGTAGAAGAGAAAAGAGAGAAGACTGGTTTTTCTGTGTACTGATTCATATTTTGACAGACTGTTTTACAGTTTTAAAAAATAACTGAAAACAACTGTAAACTAGATTGGTTGCACATACCTATAATTCAGGAAGCTGGGAGGTTGAGGCAGAAGGACTACCTTAAGTCTAGCCAAGCTGGGCTACATAGGAGACAGTCTGCAAACAAAATAGAACCAAACAGAAAAATATAACCAAACAAAAACTACAATATAATAATAGTGCTGTAAGTTCAATACAGCTACCTCATCTATATATTTTTCTGTTTTGAGATTTAAGAAACACAGTCCAGGGCTAGGGCTGTAGAATCAGTGACAGAGTACTTGCCTAGCATCCATGAGACTCTGCCGCAGACTGACTCAGTCGGGTAGGAGAACCGGGGGTCTCTGGTACTCAGGTGGGTGAGGATCGACGAGATGACAGAAAGCCACAGACTCAAAGGAACTGTGAAGCTGACTGTGTTTAATGTTGCTAAGCACAGTGTTTTTATGGACATTAGTAAAAGGGAAAACTTAGAATTGAATACACAATCTTCACAGACATGTACTTTCCCCAATAAATCAGACTGTACCCTGGTCACGCTCAGATATCCCCAAGAACAATCATTCAGTATTGTGCAAAATACATGAGAAACTTATTAATCACAAATGTAATGGACAATAGGGGAGGGAGTCCATGCCAGGTGCCCGCAGCTTGTGTGGTTAACACTTGAAAGCCCTTAGTTTCTTCTTAGTCTTTTTGCTTTTGAGAAAGAGGCTATAGGCATTCTCTATCTTTCTTTGTTGCCATAGATCACCCCAATCTTTTTATTGTATATGTTTTTTCTGGTATATATTTCCAATATTTCTTACCTCTTCTCTATCCATTCTAAAGCTGGCATAAGTTGTTTTAGTATGCTCTTTGTTTCTTGGAGAGCAGACACCAAGGGGGCCTGCTTCTCCTGAGCTTTTCCATAAGTGGCAAGGTGTAATAGGAAACCTTTTCTCTCATGTAATTTACTTATCTATTTCCTAACTCATCATAGACTCCTGTATAAGGCAAAGGATTAAGAATACTTTTTATTCTCTTCAGGGAATGTTTTCCTTGTGGAGGGTCCCACCACCTGTCCCCTATGAGCCACTGCCATTTCCCATGACATATCCTTTTGGGATTTTTATGCAAGTTTGTTGCTAAATATTCTTCTGATTTTATGGGGTGGCCATATGAATCAGTGATGGTGGAGTTATCTAGGACTTTCCTAACCCTCTCCATCTTTACTGTCCCAGTCTCTTGTTGCTGATTTGCAATTGGGTCATATAATCTCCAGCTAATTTATTCTCATGCAAAACTCTCCAGACAGCCCACAAAAGTGGACCCTAGGATGGCCCTGGGGTCGGTCCTGGGCCTGAGCCATAATCAGGTGGTGGTGTGACAGTAGGGGGGTTCACTCTCTGGTCCAGTTCCTGAGAACTGCTGCAGGCTTGACTGATGTTTCCCATAAGAAAGCAGGACAGAAACAAAAGAAACTGACAGCAAGAAAAGATATCCCCCGGTCACTGTGGCCGTGAAGCGTAGAGTACACCTCCTTCTTGGGGAACAGCCAAGCCCTCCAGGAGCAGAGCTTCCTTGAAGCCTCAGCCTCAGGCCTACGAGCACGTTTTTCCACATGCTACACAGACTCTACTGGAGTTGCTGTGGCAAGACTCGAATCCCATCTGTAGCATCACACACACTATATTAAGCATGCTGTGGTTCCCCGAGTGTTCTGCTACTGGTTTCTGGGCTTCTATGAAATGATCTTTGCCAGGCCATATTCCTTGAGCCAGATTTGCCTGTGAACACCTGCTGTTTCCAAGAGGTGGAGGTATGGCTGTGCTGCTGAGGAGGAACCAAAAAGTCTTTAATTTTGAATGTCATCAGTGGGTGACAGAGCTAAAATCTGGACTCAAAACATGTCATTTTACTTTCTTCTTTTAAGACTTTAATATTTAGAAGAAGTATATACCATTCCAAATTGAAAATTGTATGCCAATCCAATAGGAACCACAAACAAATTCAATAGGAATTATGTACTGGTCCAAAAGCACTTGCTTACAAGCATGAAAACCCGGGTTAAAACCCTAGAACCCACATAAAAAGCCAGGTACTGCATGGCCTGGAACCCCAGTACAGCAGAGGATGTCTGGGGCTTCCTGGCCCTCAAGCTAGCTCCAGATTCAGTGAGAGACCCCTTTTCAAGGGAATAACAAAGAAAATGATCAAGCAGAAAAGTCAATATCCTCCTCTGGACCCTGCATATGCATGGCATGTGCGTTCACACACGTGTGTATATATGCATATAGAACACATATGCACAGAAAAAAATGTTGACACTGGAAACAAATCAAAAGTAAAAAAAGCAGAGATCATTAATGTACTTTTTTCAGAAGCTGTTTATAAATTAATTTAGTGTTTTGAAACAGGGTCTCACCGGGCGGTGGTGGCGCACACCTTTAATCCCAACACTTGGGAGGCAGAGGCAGGCGGATCTCTGTGAGTTTGAGGCCAGCCTGGGCTACCAAGTGAGTTCCAGGACAGGCTCCAAAGCTACACAGAGAAACCCTGTCTCGAAAACAAAACAAAAACAAACAAAACAAAACAAACAAACAAACAAACAAAAGAAAGAGGGTCTCACTCTTGTAGCCCAGGCTGGCTTTGAATTTTAGGGGATCCTCCTGCTTCAGCTTCTCACATGGTAAGATTACAGATGTGAGCTACTGTGCACATCAAAGCTGATTCTTCGTCAAAAACCATTTTGTCTGAAAATATTTTTAAAAGTTTCAGGACAAACACCAAGGCATCCCTTCCAAACTTTCAACTGAAGTTCAAATTTCAATGTTTTGTTAGGATGACTTTTATTAACTTTGCTTGGAAATAATTTGAGAATAAGCTTCAAACATTCCAGTTTACTGGGAAAAAAAACTACTTTTTCTGAAGACCTATAAATTAAACTGATAAAACATTGGTAAATTAGGGCTGTCAAGACAGCTCAGTGTGCAAGGGTGCTCAGTTACCCTTATTTTCATTTTTTATTTTTTGAGACAATGTTACTACATACCCTTGGCTGTCCTAGAACTCCCTATTAGACCAAGCTGGCCTCAAACTCAGTGCATGTATTTGAACAAGTTTCATATTTAATCATTATTTAAAACTAATGATGACAAAAATACTTTGAAATCAAGATATCTTTTCCAAATATTTTTTAAGCTTTATTTTTAAGTGTGTGTGTGTGTGTGTGTGTATGTGTGTGTGTACATACATGTGTATTTACATGTATATGTGCCCATAGATGCCAGAGGAGGGTGTTGGACCCCTCTGGAGTGGGAGTTACAGGTGGCTGTGAGTCATCTAACACAGATGCTTGGAATGAAACTCAGGTATGCAAGACTAACATTGGCTCTTAACTACTGAGCCATCTAGACCCCTAAAAATGAATTCCTTTTTTAAAAAATTTCAAACAGGGTCTCACTGTGTAGATCAACTAACCTTGAACTGAAGTGATCTGCACTCTGTCACCTGAGTGCTAGTTTTAAAGGCATTCACCACCACACCTAGCTAAAAATGAATTATTAACCTTTAAAGACTATGACTAAATAATTCACAAATAAAGGTATTAAAGGTTTTAGACCCAAGAAGCAAAATATATTTCTAGTAAGAAGCTGAAGGAAGCAATACCTTTCAATCATGACATATAAGAAGAGTCTCATAACTATTAAACTATATTATTTAGGAAACATTATTCTTACAAAAAACAAAACATTTAAAGATAAAAATAATCTATTCCATCAAAACATATGTGATATATAATCATTTTATTGTATTATTGATTCAAAAAAGAAATTAATAGTTGCTACCTATGCAAATAATTATTTTCTTCAAACAAGAGATAAGTAATTACTACTTACACTTATTTTCTCCACAAAAATAACTTTATATATTTTTATGAATCATATTTTTTCCTCACAATTATTAGTTCTTTGGACATTTCATATATCTTGATCATATTTACCCCCTCCCATACTCCTCTCTAATCCATTCCTCCCTTCTACCGCCTCAATTTTGTATCCTCTCTAAAATATATATATAGAGAGTACAATTTGTGCTGCCCATATATACTGCGTACTAGCTTGATTTCTCATGTTCCATGATTCAAGTATTTGGTATCTTCAGTAATAAAGTGTGGCCTTCCATCGAAGTGTGGATGACCTATACCAGGGGCCTTAAAGAAAACTAACTCTCTTCTCCCAGCAGATATCAACTGCCAATAGCTCTTTAGCTACGGGTGGGACTTTGTGCTCACCTCCCCTTTCTATGCTGGGATTTCGCCTGGCTTGAGCCTGTGTGGGTCATCTGCATGTTGCCACAATTGCTGTGAGCTCATATGTGCAACCAACTTGCTGTGTCTGGAAAACCTTTTCCTCATGTGAACAGAGGTCACAGCTGGGTAAGATCTCCTCTGGTAGCATATATAGTACCTCATAGCACTATGAAATCTAGTCAGGTGCATACCAGCTTGATTTCTCATGTTCCATGATTCAAGTATTCAGTATCTTCAGTCATAGGATCTTACTTTCAAATTCTGGAGTGTAATCAAGAACGTTGGCAATAGCATCTAATTTGGGGTCAGGTGTCTATGAGACCTCACTGTCCAACAACTCCAAAAGAGGTAACCCATTTCTAGCATTGGACTTTTTATTCGTTAGCCAGTGGTGTCTAGTAGGGGCACTGCTGCCCCATTATAAGGTGACTCCATTTCAACTCTTTCCATATATGTGTACGTATATATTTTCAGAAGCTTCTACATTAGATTTCCATATGAGTCCTTCAAAATACCTTTGTATTGGTTCTCTCTCCCACATTCCCCCCTCTACTTTGCCCTCTCATCCATCATCCCTTTTAACCCTCCCCGTTTCATTATTTCACTTCGACCCTTTATACCACTCTGTCCTTGAAATCAGATACACTGATTAATGAAATAGAATTGAGGATCTACATATAAGCCCACACTATGATAGCCACCTAATTTTTGCCCAAAAAATAGCCAAAAGTATATTTTGGAGAAAAGACAGCATCTTCAACAAATGGTGCTGGTCAAACTGGATCACTCACTGTATGTAGAAGAGTGAAATTTGATCTTTATCTCTCACCCTACAAAAAAACTCAACTCCAAATGGATCTAGGATCTCAACCTAAGACCTGGTACCATGAGTCTGATAGAGTCACAAGAAAGGGCTTTCTGAACAGATCTCTGATAGCACCAATAGTAAAATATATTACATGTTTGTTCAAGAGTTAAATGTTTGAAAAAATCATGAAATTATTAAAATAAAATGTATTTGTAAAAGCTTAGAGTGGGGAAGACTTTCAAAACATATCACCAAAGGCAAAAGAGATGCAGACAAAGAGTGACATACAGTAAAATAAAAAATGTAAAGCTAAGCACTATACTTAAACGAAATGGATGAAAAGCAGTAAGATAATCCTTCCCATGAAAAATGGGAAAGGGGCCTGGGGAGACTGCTCAGTGCCTAAAGCACTTATAAGACAAGCATGAGGCATGTGGATGGAGTTATGATCCCCGCTGGGTGGACCTGGCATCAGCTCTTGGAAGGTGGAGACAGGGGATCCTCTTAGAAGCTGGCTAGCTATTGGTAAGCTCGGAGTTCAACGGAAAGACCTTGCCTCAATTAATAAGGTGGAGGGAAATCAAGGTAGACTCCTAACATCAGTCCTAGACCATAACACACATGAGCACACGTGTGTATATACACTTGAACACATGAGACCCCAAATATTTAATTGAATGAATGTGTATACACTGCACAGATACACTCAAAAAATGAAAATGAGAAAAGGATATGGTTAAACAAAATACACTGACAGATAAGCAAATTTTAAAATGTTGATTTTTTTCCAATCAAAAGTACAAATTAAAGATGTTATTTTGCATATCTGTCTAACAGAAAAATTCAACAAAACAATGTGTATACATAAAACTCTAACTCAAATTTCAAGACATCCAATGTTTCATCTAGAATTTTCCTGAGTTTCTAAATTTTATATAATCATAGTTATAAATAACTATTTCAAGTATATTCCTAGTGCCTTTACTTATTGTGCTGACTAACTTTATGTCAACTTGACAAAGGGTAGAGTTATCTGAGAAGACAGAACCTCCTTTAAGCAAAAGCCTCCATAAGATAGGGCTGTAGGCAAACCTGTATGGCAGTTTCTTAATTAATGATTGATGGGGGAGGACCCAACCTATTATAGGTGGTGCAATCCCTGGGCTGGTGGTCCTGGGTTCTATAAAAAAGCAGGCTGAGTAAGCCATGAGGAGCAAGCCAGCAAGCAGCACTCCTCCATGGCCTCTGCATCAGCTCCTGCCTCCAGGATCCTGCCCTGTTTGAGTTCCTGTCCTGACTTCCTTCAGTGATGAACAGTGATATTGAAGTGTAAGCCAAAAAAACCCTTTCCTGCCCAACTTGCTTTTTGGTCATGGTGTTTCATCACAGCAATAGTAACCTAAACTAAGACACTCATAAAAGTACAAAATGATAAATAATAGGTATTATGTCATATTTAACACTACAGTATTACATAGTGACTGAAATAACATTAGAATATTAATAACATGGGAAAATACTTGTTAATACACTGTCAACTTGAAAGCATAGCTTACTAGTTTGTATATCTTTTTTCAATAAATCACTATTTCATTAACCTGTTTTCTATAATGAACCCATATTTCTATTTTCAATATGAAAATATTTTCCCAGTTACAGAAATAATGTAATTTTTCTCCCAAATTGCATTACTCTATTTTCTTCCAATTCCACAGTTTCCAAACAAACTTCTGATTACTAACCTTTTTGCTAGGTATTTCCATAACGGAAAAGGGGTGACCTGTACTGGAGAAGTGCACATTCTGTAAATTGTACAGTGCTACCTGCATTGTAGCTGTCTAGTGATACATAAAACCTGAAATGAAATATTAAAATCCATTAAATTTATTAAACAAAGTCATTGAAAGGTAAGAAAGGAATGCTATAAATAAGGTCTGAAAGTTAGGGACCTAGAAAAAATAACAGACTTGCTGGACATGCTGTTATACACCTTTAATCCCAGCACACAGGAGGCTGAGGCAGGCAGATCTCTGTTCCAGGCCAAGCTGTAAGCCCTTTGTAAATGTGAGTCCATGTGGGTGAGGGTTGGAGCTTAAATATGCATGATGGCCTTGGGTTGGATCTCCAGGCCCCCTATCCCCACAAATAAAATGAATCCTGAATGATGAAAAACAGTAAGCTGACTATTACTACATACTTTAGTTGAAATGTTTTTCTTTCTTTCTTTGCTTTCTTCCCACCCTTCTTTTTTCAGATGGGTTCTTAAGTGGCTCAAGCTAATTCCTGATTCTCCTGTCTCCACTTTCCAAGTCCTGAGATTGCAGTTGGATATCACCATCAGCAAAGCACCAAATATTTTCTTTCAAGAATTCCTAAAAGCACATAAAAACTTGGAGAATTCTGCCAAACACTAACAATAGGCAGGAGAGAGGGCTCTGTAGGTTAGAGGGCTTTCTCTGCAAGCTTAAGGATCTGTCTGACTTCAGACCCTTGCTCTCATGCTAAAGGTTGGGTGTGGCTGTGCACAGCTGTAACTCAAACGCTGTTGGGGGTGCAGACAAGAGGATCTCTGGGGCTTGCTGGTTGCAAGCCTAACTCCATATTTAGTCTCCAGGGAATAAGGTGAAGAGTCACACAGAAGAACATTCGATGTCCTCCTCTGGTCTCTACATGCACATGCAGCCTCCCTCCATATGCATACTTTTATAATAATATAATGTAAATATATTAATAATATTATCACAGACAGACAGACAGACACACACAAACACACACACACACACATGCACATGCCACTAATGAAATGTGGCTGTCCTCTCTCCTTAAAGCAAATATTTCCAAAATGATAAACATGGGCACCTTATTTAAAAGATTTCTTTCTGAGGCCTGTAGTAACTGTCATATACAAATTATATAAATAAAAGTGGAAGGCCACTTTTATAATCAAAAATTTAAGAACAACTAAGATCTTACTTTATGTAAGGGGGGCATTTCTATAGAAAAAATGTACACTAAAAAGTCAATTGCTTCTTGGCCTTTTGGCTAAAATCAAGTATATAAAATATGACAAGACACAGATGATAAACATAAAATGCTGGTTTACATGTGTTCTTTTATTGCTCAACATCAAATTCAGACAATTATTATACCATCAAGTTAAAACCTAAAAATTAATTACAGCTCACTCAAAAGAGTTATTGAAAAAATATCTGTGTGCCACTAGTATGTGGATACCCAATAAATACCAAGAACACAATGATGACTGAGAACCACACCACTATGAAGCATATGTTTACAATTTGCTGTTAGCACAATGACCTAGGAGTGATTATCAAAAAGTCTAGTTTAACTTTGTTTCTTTAAACTGAGATGTTGAAAATAATATATACATTCTTTACAATTACAGATGATTAAAATAAAAACCTTAAAATGTAAACAATACAGAATAGGAACACTGAGAATAAAGTCTTACTGTTGAACAAAGTGACAACACAAAGATACTTCTTCAAATCACCAACATAAATCATTTTTCCAATATAATTCATTTTTCTAATTGCTCTACAGAAACCAAAATGGATTTTTCCATAAAGATGATAATACACCAGTGATATAAAGACCTTCCAAGTTTTTTATGTTAACATATATATACAGTAAATATTCAACAATCCTTTTTACAGCCTAGTTAAATAGAAGCATGCTTTTCTATCCATAAATAAACACTAATCATCATCCATGTAAGCACATTAAGCACTTCTGATATCTCATGCACTGTGCAGAGAGACAAAGCTGAGTATGAATGACATAGTCCTCACAGTAGAAGAGCCCACAGTGAAGCTGAAGAGACAATATGTAACATCTTTCTTAATCATTGAAGCCATTTCTATATAAATCTGCTGGACTTCCAGGAGGAGAGAAGGTCCCACACCCTGACCCTACAGATTAGCTGACAGAGGTGTTCAGCAGCTAATATGAAATGAGGTTTTGTTTTGTTGTTGCTGTTGCTTTCACTCAGAAAATGAAGTTAGTGGATAGAATTTCCTCTTATTACAATATTTTTATGGCCTATGGGGTAGTTCAGTGGTAGAGTGCTTCCTAGCCTGTGTGAGGCTATGCTAGGTTCTATAAGTACCACACCAAACAATAATTGTTTTCCTCTGTATTGAAAAAAATTATTTACACACATACATTTTCATTAGTAAACTGCTTAATGCATGTGATCAAGTTAATCATGTGAGTATTTCACGGCATTCTGTGCATTTTTTGTATGCAAATACATTTTGGTCCTGAATGACCACAGAAGACAACAAATGTCATATTTTCTGGGATAAAAACTAAAAATTACTAAATTTGTATGCCTTTAGTATTGTTAACAATTAATGGCCCATCATTAATAAAATCTCAAAATGATATTCAGTGTATGATTCCTATTAAAGGATGAAGGTAAATTTGTAATAAAGTCTAAAAATTGATTTAAAAGTTTTAGGCGCTTAAGATAACTAATGTTCTGAAAAAGGTAACCTCGTGAAGTACCTTACTTCAGGAAGGAGGTATATATCTGGCTATTAATGAATGAATCATTGTCTTTTGTTACTTCTAATGTGTGTGTTTCATCAAATGTATATTTTTCATGAAAGAAACAGTATGTGCATATATGCCTAAGATTAACAGCTTCACTGACCAGCTAATTTTCTGAATTTCCCAGGGTTTCACTGTTGCCCACAAGACCACCTGCGGATCTTTAGGGCTCAAGAGTCTGTTCCTAGACTCTGGGAAATCCACATTTGGGCAGCCATTCTCACTATCTTACCAAGTCTTTGTATACTCACAGAGGTAGCTTAGGGGGAGACAGAAAACAAAGATTAGGTGTTTAATCCCCCAACAGAGAGAAACATACTAGGTGCTGGTGACTACAGAGTATGGCTCAGGGTTGAATTCTGTTGCAGCATAAAGGAAAAGGTTACCGTGGAAGAGTTCCAAGCTGCAAAACTCTAGAAAGTGCTTACTAGACTTGCTACAGTGTCTGTTCTGTTGTGATCTGTTAGAGGACTCAGCTCAGATCTCAAATTCACCTCTAACTGCCTGAGCTCACACACTGCTGTGGGAGATCCTTCCCGCAGCATACTCTATAGAACAGGGCTAGTGTGTTGTGAGGGTGTGAAGAGACTCTATGAAAAAGGCAATACTTGTGCAACAAAACTGTTTTCTCACATCACAGGCCTTATCTACTTTAAACTTTATCCATTTACTTGGTATCACTTGCACAGAGTTTTGCTTTCATGTTAGGAGATACTTTCATAGAATTTTATTGGTTTAATTGTAATCAGACCTTGGTATTCAGAGTATGGAATAAGACACCATTAAACTTTAAAATACTTTTCAAACAAGATAAAGACAAGCACTATAAAAACAAGAACACTTCCTTAATCTTCCATTTAACCAAAATCAAGTCTCCCTAAATCTTTAATGATGATTGTGTGTGTGTCTGTTGTTTGTTTTTTTTTTTTTGTGTGTGTGTGTATGTGTATGTGTTTGAGACAGGGTCTTGCTATATAGCCAGTGCTGTCCTGGAACCCACCTATGTAGCTCAAGATGATGATCTTGAATTCATGATCCTTTTGCCTAGCCTCCCAAACACATACAGGCAAGTGTTGGGATTATAGGTGTGCACCATCACATCATCTTAATGGCACTTTTCAATAAATTTTTCCTGGGGCAGGGGATATAGCTTAGTGGGAGAAAGCTTGCTTAGTGTAAGTAGAATAAGTGAGGCCCTGGTTTCAAATGCTAGTACCACACACACACACACACAATTTTACCACCAGATTCTGCTTTCCCTTTTACTATTCCAAAATGCTATATAATCACACAAAATATTATTACATGAATGAATTTTCATATGTTTACAAATTGTTCCACCAACACTCAAAGTTTGCACATTCAATCTTTAAACCTCGAATGTAGTCAGGAATTATGCTTTTCATTTCTTCCACTCCTTTTCCACTACAGAGTTTGGATTCTCTAGATATAGGAGGAGCTCAAAGATGTTGGCCAAGATATTTTAAGGAAACACTTTACACTTCATACCTAGTAAGAATTTGAACAGATATTCCCACATAGCTGTACTTCATACATTCCGTCGGATGAGAGCAAATATTACCGTGCTGTAACCATCCAGAGTCCCAGTGTCACATTGGCAGCCAAAAGTACACTGCCACCAAGCAAGATGAAAAATCCTATCAGATCTTTAATGTCGTTGTCTCCAATCACTGAGGTAAGGGTAGCATCCAGGAAAGAGTTTAAAATCCATTGACCATCCAAGGCAAAGCAGGGCACTGCGTTAACAATAGCCAGAGCTCCGGAAAGAGAAATCAGATACCTGGGTAAAGATTAGTTAAAGAAGTAGCTACGAAATGCAAGTGGAAATCATCTTTTGAGAAGTCAGAAAACACTGTACTGGGAGGCGAGATTACAGTAGGCTTCTCTACTTTAAGTCTCAAACATTTCAAACATTCTTTCTTAGAGCTCTATTCTTTTTTTTTTTGTTTTGTTTTGTTTTGTTTTTTCGAGACAGGGTTTCTCTGTGTAGCTTTGCGCCTTTCCTGGAACTCACTCGGTAGCCCAGGCTGGCCTCG